>JABUQX010102969.1:57500-66129 GCA_015478945.1 Trachelipus rathkii | reverse complement strand
CAGAAGAGGCCATTATTACTCAGAATTCTCTAATAAATGGTCTGTATATGACTCGTCCTTTTATTGTATGTATAATATTAGTAAATTTTTCACCATAACAGGACCTAATTTATATAAAAGCTCACTCAATTTCGTACAATTATATACTTACATAATGTATATATTAATAATACTTTCCTTTATAGGTATATGATGGATTTATATCTTTTCATCATTTTTAAAAGTTTGGATTATGGTGGGTAGAAATATTTCATTTTTTGGATTCGCATATAAACGTAACGAACTTGATTCCTTTCGTGAGAAATTCTAAATTGGTTCTTGTGTACCTTATTCTTTTATATGTATTGACTAAATGAATTTTTATTAAAAATTAAAAGGACTTTATAAATTTCATATAACAACTTTTATATCGTCTCTATACATAATATGTCAAGAATGTATTTCATTATATATACTATCGTAACTACTAGGTTTGAAATATTTTTACGTAGCATTGGTTAAAATCATGGATTACATTAGAATATACGTCCATTTATGTATTAGGATAAATATAACTCATTTATATATCCTTACGGATTTACATATCAGGTTCTAGATACGATGTGGCTAGTTTTTAACTCTTGTGAATAAACTCAATAATTGTTATTATTATTACAGATTAATGTATAAAGTACATTATTTGTAATTTTTATTACTCATATTTATATAAATTAGTTCGTTAATGTTTGTTAATTATACTCTCACACAAATATAGATATGATTCACAGTATCATACATGGTATTATGCCTTTGGCTTTGAAATGAACATACCCTTATTTATTATTCATTAGGTTATTATACTTATTGGTCTTTATATTTCTCATATATATTATTTTAAACTTATAGATGATTATCATTATAGTAGTAATTTTAAGTTATAGGTTTTTTTTTTTTGTAATGCAATAGTAGAGTGTGATAACCTAGTTGGTATATGTTCAAACTAGAGTCTTTAGGTATAGAAAGTATGCATAATAATAATTCTTTTGTATTATTAACTTTTTTTTGTTCAATATAAACGAGTGTTTATATTTAGTATTTTCAGTAGGTGTACTACTATAATGATCTTCGGACAATAACTCTATATGATGTAAATTGTATTGTCTTATAGACTAATAGCGTTGATAAGGGATAGTAAGATATTATATTGCTCATTACATATTATTATTATTTCTTGTATATTCTTTTATTCTCAATACATTATATTATTACTCAATATAGCACTCATATTCTTACTCAAAATTTCTCGTGATTTGTTTAGTCGCAGAACGCTATGTGCGGACCCTAAAATGCTAAGTCAATTAATAGCAAATTTTGTTATCGCAAACCCTTGATTATAATATATATATTACGTTAATTCATTTATGCTGAAATTACGAAGGATGATTTCTGCTAGCAATATTATTATTAGTATATAAGTATCGAAGTTGAAAATTGATTTAATTGTAATAGCGGAATGAGGTAGGGATGATGCTCTTACATTCTAGTATAATAGCTCAGATTATAAATTATAACAATAAATAGAAAATAACTTACTAAACTATAGATTACATTATCTCATGAATAATAATCCTGTATAGTACAACTTAAACCGTGACTCTACGGCAAGAGGGGAAATTTATAGTGGTGCTGGAGACGTGGGTGTGCTTATGTGCGGTCGTGTGGCTCGCTGGCGATGCGAAGTTGCTGTTGCTCGGTAGTGGTGAAGTAGATATTTTATTGTTTAGCTGTTGTAGTGTTAGCTCTTTAATTAATTTGCTCTGCAATGCTATGAAGATAATTGCGTAAATGATATTGAAATAGAACATCATTTCAATATTGGAGGTAGTTATTAGCTAGAGAAATGGCGCAATAATTTGGGGACAATAGGTCCTAGGGCGCATATCGCATATCAATATAAGTGAGATGCTTGATGGAGATTTCCCCTGATATAATACTGTCTGACGCACCACAACGTTAGCGTTGGCTCAGGAATCGCTAAACGCGTAGTATATATTTTATTTGATATGTGCGTACTGGCTCGACTCGTCATATAAGTCCATTAGTGAGTGGATATATTTAACGTAGGGGGGTTAATATATAGTAGGTAGGGGGGGCTTTTCTTTCGACTTTACTTCGTGGTTCTTCTATGATACTATTATCTGATTTCATATAGGTATGCTCGATTGATTGCGTACTACTACATTATCCTGTATATCTGTTAGTTTATATAAAAATATTGTATAAAAGAAATATATATATATATATTATATAATATATATATATATAATATATATTATATATATATATATATATTATAGTATATATTATAATATATATATATTATATAATTATATATATTAATAATTATATATATATAATATATATATATATATATATATAATTATATATATAATATATTATATTATATTTAATATTATAATATTCTTATGGACTGTATTATAAGGTCAAAAGAGACCCTTATATTTAAATATACTTTCCCATTAGTAGATTATTATAAAAGGAAATAGATAACCTGTAAAATTGGCAGTTATTTATGCCTATTATTTTTTTATCGATCAACCATCGATATATTATATATATATTAATTATATAATATATATTAATATTAATATATATATATATTAATATATATATAATATTAATATTTTCATATAATTATACATCTCTAAAAGAGATTACTTATGCAGTACTCCTGTATTCTTCAAATTATACATTATAAATATATATATCTATTAATTTTACACATATATAAGGGATATTAATATGAGAGAGAGTGAGAGAGAGAGGAGGTGAGAGAAAAGAGATGAAGAAGAGAGAGAGAGAGTGAGAGATGAAGAGTAAGAGAGAGAGATGAAAGAGAGAGAGTAGAGTAAGGAGAGTAGTAACGTGAGAGAGAAGTAGGAGAAGATAGAGTAAGAGTAGAGAGAGGAGAGGATAGAGAGAGAGTTAGAGAGATGAAGAGAGAGAGAGAGAGCTTTATCTATTTATTATTTAATTATATTTAATTTATGAAATCTATATTATCAATATTCACCAAACATTGCTTTATAAAGATAATATCATAATTAAAAATTATAATATATATATATATATGTATAAAAATAAAAAATAATTACAAATATTAAAAATTAAAGAATTTTTTATTTTATTATATTTTATTAATATATTTTTTTTTATTTTTTTTTATTTATTTTCATATTTTTTTTTTTTTTTTTGCATACCTTGAGGAAGATGTTTTGCGCAAAATTTTCTATACCACCCCTATATCCTAGAGCGTATTTACCTGAAGTTATGTGACGATATGCTTACAATAATCGTGAAGTGTGATATTTTCAGTATAACACTTAAGGCTCAAATCATAAGTCTGATTATACTCGAGGTAATCGATTAGTGACAACTTCATTATATCTATTTTGGGGAAAAGGGAATGAATAAATTATAAATGAAATAATAAATTTCATTAAAAAAGATTCTATATGGAGAAAAAGAATAAATAAAAAAGAAGAAAAAAATAAATTTACTCACGCGGGGCTCGTTTTCATTTTAGATTCCTTTTAAGATTCCTTCCTGTGTGCTGATCTCTTCAGGAGGATAAGCACAAATACACTATTCAGCTCACACACATATATATTATTTATACATTCTAGCTACTATATATTCCTTTACTTTATATTCACAGATATATATATTATATATTATATATATTTAATATATATATATATATATATATATATATATATATATATATATATATATATATATATGGTGATATTTATATATTATAATGTATATGGGTGCCTGTATACTATTACCCATAGGATAAGTAAGTAAAATCTCACTATAATATAATATATTGTAATTAATAATCATATTTATATTTTATATAAATTTTATAGGGTAAATACATTAAATTTTATTGGAGTTAAATACTAATACTCACCTAAATTATTAATACCCTCTAACTTATAACCTATAACTCATCAAATAACCTAATCTAACCTTATAACTATATAAACCAAACTTTAACTCTAAATTAATAGTACTAACCTAGTTATTGATACATAGGAGTCTAATTACTCAATTATAATAAATGTCTTAATCTATATATATTATATATATATATATATATTAATAATTAATATATATATTATATTAATTAATATATATATTGATATATATATATATATACTTATATAATATATTAATATAATTCTATTGAGATGTTCCAAATATTTAATAAATTAATATTCATATTCTTAATTAATTAAAATATCAATAGAGGTGGAACACTGTGTTCCTATTAATAAAGTAGCCTTCCTATAAACAATTATATTTTGAAAAACTTTTGGTGTACTTGTTTAAACGTACACTAGATATAATTAGTCTATAATATAGCAATAATTTCCTAAAAAATGGTGAACTTGGGATAATATCAAATAAATTAAGATAACATAGGAATGACATGGATACGACATTCAAACCTTTAATTATGTTTAGGTATATGATACACTCATATATATATTAATAACTTATCGGTTTAGTATTGTAAGAATCAATAATTCGTTTTCTACAACTACACAAAAATATTATAGTAATATGCCGGTTGTATTCGAGATAGTATTTATTGATTTCTTAGCATTGTACTCACATACCATACATATAACTAATCTGTTATATTTCTTGTCTGCTTACATTTACCTTTCTCTTAATTGTTGAAGGCTTCTCTAATCACTATAATACTCTCTCTCCTCCTTCATACACTATCTAATCACAGAATTAAAAAATGGTAAGATAGTCATCTCAAGAGACTTTCGCCTTCTTCTCCGGTGTCAAACATTTTTAGAGCTTCGTTTGGAGAGGACACGTTTTCCGCTCTGCTTGGGGAAGACATGTAGAGGGTAAATAAGAACATCGCCGCACACCACCAATACCAAAAGTAGTACTTTAACCACCGCATATTCACTATTCTGATCGTTAGAAAATAATAAAATGGTTTTGACAAACACTATTTTAAAGATTGTCATTGTACATATTGCGCAGTTTAATATCTGATCTGCTTGCTCGAGGGGGCGGTGTGTGCTTAGTGTGTGAGTCGAAGGTATAATACTTCATACTCTCTCTTCTCTTTCGTACGGCTGTGCGTGCTATTCCACTTTTCGTAGTATGTCAAGATGGGTTAGGTTAAGTGGTTTAGGATTAGCGTTAGGTATGTTTTTTTTTTAACAAAAGAGTATCAGTCGTGGAATTAAAAGGTGCATCCATAGATTCTAATTTTTCCGTTTTATATAAACAGTATATTATCGTCTTGAAGAGAAGAAAAAAATAACTAGAGCTTATATCATCTTATATACTATCCTTCTCTCTTATATCTATATTCTTACTCATCTCTACTATCTATATACTCTACTCTTTTCATATATGATATATACTAGTTATTATCTCCAAGGATAAATAAACCTTCTTTTTTTTTTCTCTATCTCTTCTCTATATATATAATAGAACATAGATAATAAAGATGAACAAGATCACTTATATGTAATATTGAAGATAGTAGTAAGTTACGATAAGATTATATGTTATTACAATATTTTAATATATATTATATATATATTTTGGTAGGTGCGTAGTAGTTCTGACATACCTAACCAGCATAGACGCAATAATTCAATTACTAAAGAATGAATAAGTTAACGAAGAATAATTCGGCTATCAAATATATATATAGTAAATATAAATATAAAGAAACATAATAATATATCTAAATCAATTATTCTATGATATTAATCTATTATTATATATAAATATATATGAAGTTATTATGAAAATTATAATTATATATAATAATTATATTATGGCATAGCCCATAATATTAATATAATATATAACTATATGATAATATACTATTACACTAGATTACTGAGGCATCGGTCATTCTAGATGAAGCTCAAGTATACTTACGTCAAGAATTGGCGGTAGACTTTACTTCTTCTCATAATTAATATTAATTTAATTTTAATATTTTACTACTATATAGACATATACCTATAGTATGATTAAAATAAGATCATCTAGCTAGATTAATTTACTAAATATTATAATTAAATTTTTCTATTAATTAAAATATAAAAAATAATTGAGTAAGGGTAATGTGTAATACTAAGGGTAAAAAAAGGGTGTAATACGTCTCAGAAAATCAAACGTTAATATTTACTTGTTTAAAACATATTTCTAAGTGATTAACTTTAAAATAAATACCAGTGAAGAAATATATATTATAATATTATTAATATTTAAAATAATGCTAAATAATAAATAATATAATATATATTAAATATAAATAATTAATGTATATTAAATTATAGAACAGATTGCAAAATAAAAATTATATATTTACAGTAATAGTAATAATATATTATAGATTAATAACAAATTATTAATATTAATTAATTAAATTAAAATAAAAATAATAATACTAATATTAATAATAATAATTATACAATTATAGATAAATTAATATAAATATTAAATATATAAAACATAAAGAATATTAAATAAAGTATAATATAACTTATAGACGCTATTACCATTTTCATATTATTTATTATTATTATTATTATTTATTTATAATTATTATTTTATAATAATTATTAATTATTATTATTATTATTAGTATTATAATATAATATCATTTAAAATTAACATTAATATTGTATTATTGCTATATTAAACTTTAACTCACTCAAATGATTTAAATAATAGCAAACTAGTGTTTACAAGGTCGTTCCTGATGATAAGCAATGTAATATATATTAATAATATAATTAATATTAATAATATTAGTAAAATAATAAATCAGACATTTGTTCTGTTGAAAAATATTTTGCAATAAATAATAATAATTAAATAATAATATAAATATATAATATATAAATAATAATATATTATAATTGAAAAGAAAAATTAAGCTTGTTTGACTGTAAAAGAATTATACATTATTTTATAATATTTATACAATATTAATTTAAGTCGCAATAAACTGGAGACAAGAAGTTTTATGAGCTGCTTTTTTATGGATTTAAATATCATATATATGCAAATTTAATATTTATATTAAGAGCTCTTATGCAGGGATGATAGCAATGTAATTATCGATTATTAATAATTAATAAAGATTTATCTTTAATTGGATAATTAATGAATGAAATTTTAATTTTTAATTAAATTCATATAGATAATATTAAATAATAATAATTAAATAGATTAATAGATAATGGATCAATATAGAATAAAATTGTATAAAATTAATAAAAATCATAATAATTTATAATAATTTCAATATATATATAATAAATAATATAACTTTATAATAATTTGTATTATTAATAATTAAATAACATTAATTAAATATATAATTATATTCAAGACTGCTCTATCTTATTTTATTTTCCTAACTAATTCTATTTTATTTTATAATTATAATTAATTAACATTACTTTATTTTCCCAAAACAAAAATGTTAAAGACATTACTAAAAGGAGAAATATATATACCGCGTAAGGTATAAAACGCCACTTGGAGATAAATATAATTTATAGTACCTTCTCATTAATTTTATCTCCTGAAATAATATTTCTATATTAGGTAATTTACTATATATATATATGTATAGTATAATATATATATATATATTATATATATATATTAATATATATATATATATATATATATTAATATATATATATTACATTATATATATATATATATATATGATATATATATAAATATATATAATATATATATTATAATATTATATTTAATTATATTAATATTATATATATAATTATATATATATATAATAATATTAATATTATATTATTATAATATTATATATATATTAATATATATATATATATATATATATATATAATATTAATATCATTATATATATATATATATATATATATTTATATATATATTAATATTAATATATATATTAATATTAATATATAATATATCATATTATTATTATATATATATATACATATATTTAATATTATTATACTACTATTGAATAGAATTAAATCTTTACTATTAATCATAGGATATATCATGTTGACATTATATTAATATATTACATTCCATATTAGTTGAAGTCACATATTACTATTACCGGGTACATAAATCAATATGAATATTATAATACACTATATTTATAATATTATATATATTCCTATTTAAGTACTATATAATAAAGTTTGTAGCACGAGAGTGAGAGTACATGAGTAGATATGATGTAGTAGTACGCAGTGAGAGCACGAGGAGAGAGAGACGCAGAGAGAAGAGATGAGTGAGCAGAGAGAGCCAGAGAGATGTACGTGTGTGAATTAGGCTCGCAAGGAAAGGAGCCTAGTACTCAAAAGCATTAAATATCTAAAGGAAAGATTTGAGATGAGCAGTTGTTTAAGGGCAAAGGTGAAACTATTTTTTTTTTATGATTAAAATCACTCGAATGCGACGCTGCTAACACTATTTCTAGATATGTTTTCATGACTGTGTTGTTCTGCATAAGTTTTTGTTTTTTTTTCAGTCA
>JABUQX010102969.1:27500-52500 GCA_015478945.1 Trachelipus rathkii | reverse complement strand
GTTTTAACCTTAAGTTCTTAATATCTAGATAGACGGAATATAGGTAAATGAAATAAATAGCAATCTATTCCTAGCTGCTAGTTCTAAAGAGAACGCAGGATAATAAGCCATAAATGTGGGGGTGGTCGATAATTATTATCGTGATAAATACTCCCTAAATGATAATATAAATTCCGAAGACAAGAGAGAATATTTCGAAATTTTAAGTTTTATGTTAATAATTATGAGAATTTTTGGGTGGATAATCTTTTAGATAGATTAGATTAAGAATATAGATATAGATATAGATATAGATAGTATAGAAGTATAGAAGTATAAGAAAAAAGAGAAGCTTATATAGCTTTTTTGATTAGTTCATTTTGATGATATATATAAATAGATAAATAGCGTTGTTTAGAATTTAATCATGAAGCTTACTAAGCCTAATTAGAAAAATTTCAAGAAAAAAAGGGTATATAATATTTATACTATAATATTATTTTAAATTAAATATATTATTAAATAATATATTATATTATGAATAAAAAATATTTATTTTTATTGGCAAGTTATAATCTATAGTGAGTATGTGTATGACAATGGAAACTATAAATAAGAAAGTAGCGTGGAATAAAAAGAGTAAGTATTATACTATAAGGAGGATTCGTCAAAAGATATATGGAATATCTTAAAGGCTATAATAATTTTTATTATATATTGATAAGAGAATGTAGACATTGAGTAAAGTAGATATACTATTCAAAGTACTATTACGGAATTATTATTAATTTCAAGAGGGCGAGTAGTGTATAATAGGGATCTTAAGCTTCAATATACAATGCTAAAAATTATATTATAATGTACTCAAGTAATTTCATAAATAATAATTTAAAGTATTTATGTTTAAAATTATTATCCTTTATTAATAAATTTCTTTATATAGATTAGGAAAGAATTAACAAATATATTATTTTATTTTTTTTTTTTAGCTGCTATATTCTTTTATTATTTATATATTGAATAAAGTTCAATTTATTTAATATAATATTAAAGATGAAAAGCTTGAATAATATTACTTATAAGGACAGGAAAAGAAATAAGTGAAATTGTTAAATAAATGCAAATTTTTATTTTCATTTATTGGTGGATAAGAAATACTATAATTTTCTACTATATTAGTTATCTATCTAACAACATAATAAAAATATTCACTCTCTTTTAAGATTGATAGAAAACTTTATCAAAACTATCAACCCAAAAATAGTTCGATAAAACTATTTATTCCATCACATTGTTGATGCAGCTTCACTATACTAAGCTTAATAGATGGATATTAGTATATTTTGGAATAATAATTAATATATATTAATATATATATATATATATATTATCTCACACATATATTTTTTAATAAATATCATATATTTATTTCATGAAACTCTTAAACCTTAAACCTTAATAAATAGCTCTTTAAATCAATCTGTAAAAAAAAAATCATTTAATATAATACTGAATAAAAATAACTCTATCTGTCTATATCGTGGGGTGGGAGGGGGGTAGCTCCTATCTCACTTGATGAGATTGGATAAAGGCAAATGTGACAGTAAGTACTAAAAAGGTAATAGCATATGGTAAGCTATAAATAACTTGGGGTGGAAATTAGTTATTAATATTTATAATTTTTATATATATAAATTAATAAATATCAATAATATATATATCGAGAACGTAATTATAATTCATTATTTCTAAGAGTCTAATTTTCTCGGGGTTTACATTTTATTAACGATTTATTACTTCATTGTTTACATTACATTATTACTAGAAACACGATATTTGATTGTTAAATTTTCATGTAAATTCAGTGAACTGATGTTCAGCAATATTTTTTATATTGATAATTCTCTTCTAATTGATTAATAGGTACTACAATATATTATTACATTTTTTTATTGTACGTCTTCATAGCTTTTATTCAATAGGGGTGGGTAATTCTTTTTTTACACATCTCTCTAAGTGTATTGTGGGCCAGAATCATTCAGATTCATATTATATAATGTTCATTTTCAGAGTATGTTTCTTAAGAATTAATACGTTACTGTGTTACGCTTATAATTTGTATATGGATACTATATCATACACTATACCGCTCAAATATTTAATATTATATATATTAATATTTAATTATATATTATATATCTTATATATATTTTATATATATTATATATATAATTAATATATATAATTAATAAATAGAAGTAATATATAATATATAATATTATATATATATATATAGTATATATATATTAATATATATATATTTATATTATTTATATATATATAATTATATATATGATATATATATTAATATATATATATTATATTATAATATAATATATATATATAATTAATATTATATATATATCTTATATATATATATAATATATATATATAACGATTATCGGAAAAAAATATATATTACGGCATATATATATATAATATATACGTAGCTATTATTATATATATATATAATATACTATATATTATATATTATATTATATTATTATATTATATATTAATTATATTATATTAATATATATAATATATATATATTAATTATATATATATATTAATATATATATAATATAATATATATATAATATATATAATATTATATTTTAATATATATATATATATATTATATAATGCTAATTATGTGTACAACATCAGTATATATATACAATTAATCTCTATAATACTTCATTTTATACAGTATTATATATATTATATAATATATATATATATCTAGCGGTAGATAATTTTGTATGTTTCGAGACTAACGCAATAAATAGGATGTATATATGAATTAATTTCGCTCTTTATAACAAACTTTTTTTATAATTAATTAATCAGTTTATAATATTATGTAAATATAATTAGCATGTATGAATAAAAGGTTAATAAGTGTAGTAATTATATAAATATATATTATATATTATTTCTCGATTATGCTATGTCTATTTTACATGACTTCTGTTTATTTACAATGTAAGCCTTATGTTTTCATATCGAGCATAAATCAAGCTTTTAACGATTGGTATGTGTGTACGTAAGACAATATGATAAAATACAGCTTAAAAATACTTATATATAAAAAAAAAAAATTATTAATATTTTTTGTGAAAATATTGATTTTACAGTCAACATTTATATAGATCAAGCACGGTGATATAATAGGGAGACAGTTTTACAGTGAAAAACAAGCTGTGAAATCCAGTTAGCCAATGGAACAAGACGCTATATAAACCATGAGCACTACCAAAACCACGCAGCAATACTATATGCGTTGAAAAGTTGAGAATATACTATTAAGTACCGCAGCGCTAAAGCGCATACTAATTATTATCATAAATATTTAGTATCCGTAATGCGCTCAATAAGCGTGCACAATGTCGCAAATCTATAATTTATTTTATTATATATATAAATAAACACAAATTTTAAAGATGACGTAAATAAAATAAATTATATAATAAAATATAAAGCGCAAGTATTTAAAAAATATTCTGGATATTATTTATTTTTAAATTTAATATTGAAATGATGTTAAAATATTATAAAAAATGATAAGATAAGATTTATTATGTTATTCTCACAATTAATATTAATAATTTCTGATGATTCTTCCTGCTCTTTCTCCATCTATTCTACTTTAGTACAATTCTGAATATAGGGTCATCTTCCGTCATTCTATAAATGAATAAATTTTTCAAATAAAGGCTGGATGCCATGCTGCCCTCTTTGCTCTTAAAATCTCAGAGCCTTGACTAAACCTCTCCACGGCCGTTGAGCTGGGTAATGGGGTATTATACTTATTAAAATATACAAGTCCTCCAAGGCCTCCTGTATTGGCACACAGGTGTGAAAAGCTCAGGGTTGCCGATTTAGTAGTGTGAGAAGGGAATTAAAACTGTGGTATGAGAACTATTAAATAACTTTGCTGAACATAACAGAGTCAATGTTACATTTGTCTTCGCTCTCGCTTATACTATCTTCAATGAAGCGGTGAGTGTGACTGTGTGAATAATATCCTTATTTTCATGGTGTGTTAGAAAAAAACTACGTTCTAATGCTTAACTTTTACTGATATATATTAATTAGCATGGTATCTAAGAACTTCAAATATTTTTTAAAAGTTTTCATTTGAACATTATATCTCAGTGTATTGTGATAATATTATGTAATGTATAATATGTTATATATATATATATATATTTAATATATATATATTATTATAATATATATTATATATATATATTAATATTATATAATATATTATAATATATATATATATATATTATATATATTATATATATATAATATATCATATATATAATATTATATATATATATATATTATATATTCATATAATATTAATAATATATATATATATATATATATATATTTATATATTTAGCTACGGTACTTGCCTAGCTTATCGTATGTAAATAAAGAATGTTATTGGTGAATTTAATACAAATATAAACATACATTAACTTTCGATGTAACCTATGTATTGAAGTAAGCATAAGCGGGACACTTTTAACAAAATAATATATCCTATAGCTATAACTCGTAATTTCAACATTTAAGTGTAATTAATTACCCAATTGTAATAATAAACATTTATATAAATAAATGTATTACCAGTTAATTTTAAATAAAAATTAAAAATATATAGAAAAATCATTACCATAATATTAAAAATATATAAATAATTAATAATAATATAGATAAATGTTCATTTGTGATACTAGGAGAGATAATTCGCCAAAGTTATTATTATAAAAATGTTGTACTCAGAATCACCACATATGCGTTACTATAAAGGATCATATATAATAATCATGAGCATGAACGAATAAGGTCTTATTAGTAGTTTAAGACAGTTATTAAATATATATATATATAATATTAATATATATTAATATATATATGATTAATATATATTATACATATATATATTATATATATATATTATATATATATATATATCTATATATATAATATAATTATATATATTATATATTAATATTATAATATAATATATATTATATTATAATATAATATATATATATATATATATATATATATTATATATTATATATATTATATATATATATATATTATAAAACCCTATGGGAGGTTAATTTATTACGGATGTTAGTGCGTACTATTCTCTCTCTCTACTCTCTCATATCTTATCCTCTATCTCTCTTCATTCTCTCGTCTCTCTCTCTTCTCTCTCTCTCTCTCCTCTCTCTCTCTCCATCTTTCTACTCTCACACTCTTATATATATACTTTAAGCATTTCTTGTTAATATATATATGGCATTATAAAATAATTATATATATATATAATTATATATATATATATATTATTAATAGTATATATATATATATTATTAGATATTAATTAATATATATATATTATTATAATAATATACTATATATATTATATATATATATATATATATATTAATATATATATATTTATATTATATATATCTTATATATATTATATATATATATAATATTTAATTTTGTGAATAATATTTTGACCTAGTTTATCGATATGAGAAAAAAGGCATCAGAGTTAGTCACCGTGATTAGTCTCTCTCTCAATATCGTATGTTAAATAAATTTACACACATGCAATAAAATTGCAGAGAGTCAACTTTTGAAGACTGCTGCTCATAAACCACTCTCAGTATGCAGCAAACCTGTTGCCTTTCATTGTTATAACAGATAGTAAGATCTGGTAGCTGTGTGATAAGAATGCACATTTTCTTCATCTGTGAAAGAACGTACAATTTTAACTCTCGACAGAGTTATAGAGTAGAAGAACTTGTAGAATCTTATAGAGAGGCTTTGTGTATGTCACTCTTTATTTAATTTTCTACTGCAATGTTCAATGTCAACATGATCACATCATAAATAAACTGTACACATAAGATAATACACACTCTTCGTTCAAAGCCTTAATTAACTTAAAATGTTTACAATTCAATTCTTTTGTTCCCTATTTCGATATATCCACAAGTACGCTGTGACTACACGTATATACTCTCGAGTCTATACATACACAATATATATACTATAGATTAAATTTCATAATTCTATCACGTTGGATTTCCCCGATCTTGTCCTTTATGAGAGTTATAATATATAATAGAAGAGATTAGTACTCATCAGGAACTCCCGCGTAAGCATTATCTTCTCTCCTATGCAACATATTCATGCCTTAACAGTGCATATATGGCGCCAATTTATTTCGTATGTTATACTTATATATTATATATATATATTATATATATATACCGCAATTTATTCCTTATCCTTATCACTTTTTTAAAATACTGGAAGACAAGGCTTTTGCCTCCAACACAATGTTGTTGATTTTGTTGATCCTGCGAACCATCATAATAGGTTCTATATATACAGGTGTCTATATTATAGAATCGTAATATAAGGGAGTTCTAGCATAAGCGATATTAACACTTGGTTGTTTTAAAGTTTGTATCCCAAACTTTACCTTTAATATACTCTACTAGCTAAGTACGTTTGTAGATTTATATACTCACTGTTTTTGTGGCATTATCTCACATTCATAATTCCTGTTGACTTTGGTTAAAGTGGTGATCTTTATATATAAAAATGGTATCATGATTTGGATACCTATATAGATGGAACCAGCGAGTGAAACATTTGAAACATCCTATTATAAGTTAAGACTTAAGATGTTTAATGTGTAGGAAATGCAACGGCGATAGTTCATGATTTAAGGCTAGAGTGTACATATCATATGTTCTTTTATAAGCTCAAGCTATAATATTA
The DNA here is from genome assembly GCA_015478945.1 of Trachelipus rathkii. Taxonomy (NCBI): domain Eukaryota; kingdom Metazoa; phylum Arthropoda; class Malacostraca; order Isopoda; family Trachelipodidae; genus Trachelipus; species Trachelipus rathkii. The sequence continues at coordinate 45,624 of JABUQX010102969.1, read as the reverse complement.
TATACTGGAGTAAGAGTTTTGTATCTGTGACAGAACCTCTGTGTCTTACTATAATATTAGCTCATTACGGCATCTTTCTATCAGCGCTAAATTCATCTATTTGTATGTATCAAATCGGTGCTGTTACTACTCATTCTCTTCAGTCACCTATCACGTTTTCTGCATGAGCAATCTACCGAATAGGCTGCACAAGAAATTTGCATCATTACCTGTTATAATGCAGGCAACCTGTAATAATAGATAAATTTTTTAATTTAGTGGTTTCTTTATTAATTTTAATCTATTGTAATAAGTTATAGTAATATTTTAATATTATATTTAATATAGATACATATATACCGTATAGTTATAGTTTAATATTTTTACTATGATTTTATTATTTAATATACTCGACCTTATGCTTATATTTAATTAATTTATATTTAATGATATTATATTATAGTAGTATATATTTGTTCGTATTAGTGGCCCCGCATATATATATATATAGGCGCTGGTCTGAGAAACAGTTAGATATATCTATAGAGGCAAGGCATAGATACTTATCTTACTGCTCTATCATAATAGTATTTACAATATTAATCTCAGTGAACCGTACATTACTAATCACTATGATAAATTACCTGTATATTGTTGTTCCCTAGTCCATAGCTGTACTTAGGACTAGTTGTGGCCAACTAACTGACTCATTATATTATAATGTTTTGGTTAATAATCAGCTCACTTTACCTTATTATGCATGACATCAAGATCCCTTATCACTTTTCTTCTGCTTCTGACTAAGGGTAGGTATATGGATATAATAATAATAATACAGGTGTTTAAGTAGTAGGTATAGTATGAGTAATTCGACTCAAATAAGAACTTCAGACTCACAATGTTTATAATAAGAACGTAGTTGATATTGGTGATTTTTAAATATTAGTGACGAATTTTGAAAATGATATATATATTAGACTAAAAGGATTTTGAAAAATTGTCTCAATTTCGATAAAATTTTTGTAATGGACTGATATTTCTGTGATTTATAGTTATTTTTAATCTGTTAATTTGTGTAGAACATACTCAAATTTATGGTTAATCTTATTCTGTTTAAGTATTAATACAATATATATACATTTATACTCACTCATAGTGTATAGTATTATATATAAAAGGACTCATACAAGAGCTATACTCTTTCTCATGTTGAGTGATTTCGTTTCGAATGGCATGCTGTAACATAGATGTCGTCGATCATCTCGCTTTTTGTCACAGTAGTATGTAATCCTATCACTGTCTGTTGAGGCAGTACTTCCGGTACTCACGCTTTTAGTACCTCACTTACCTTATTCATTGCAGTACAGCAGCAATTGAAGGATCTTCGGAAAAGAGTAAATAACTCTATAAGAAATTAACTTGTTAAATGAGTTGAAGGTTTTTTTTATTTTACATTGAGGAGGCATTCAATCATTTCTCATTGCACTATACTCTATATTGCTCAGTCACTAATATATATAACTCCTCTTGCTCTTTGAACAGACCTAGAAAAGTACTTGGATAAGACTGGGGCCTCCATAGGTGTGACTATTACTCAAATGATTCAGCCTTTTGGTACTGTTATATTTTTTCTGGGAAGTCAGCTAGAGATGTCAATCACTCACACTTCATATATAATTATATATGCAAGAAGCTTATTACACTTCGACGACTTTTGCCTCACTAGTTTTATCTAGCATATTCTTTTTTACCCTTTTAAGCACTTATTCTATAATCTGTTCCTTATTATACATTTTAAATACACAAAATAGCTCAACTATTATCATATGTGTTTGTATTAGCTTTTTAAGCACGATTGTAATTTGGAAATACGGTGGTGGTTGGCTAATAATATAATAATAATTTGTAATACATTTGCCCCTTAAAGTAATATTATCAGTTCACAAATATATAATATTAAATATAATAATTAAATATATATATAAATATAATTAATATAAACAATAATAATAACAATATATTAAATAATAATCATAATAAAAATAATAATAAATATAATAATATATATATATTTATACATAATAATAATAATATAAATATATTTAATTATATTCATTATTATATATATATTTATTATATTATTATTTTATTTAACTTATATATTATATATATTATATATATGATATAATATATATATATATATTAATTATAATATATATATATATATATAATATATATATATTATATTATATATTATATATTAATATATATTATTCATATATATATATATATATATATATATATATAATATTATATATATATATATATATATATTAATAATATATAATATATATATTATATATATATATATATATATATATATATATTATAAGTAGTACGCAAAATATTTAGGATAGTAGCTGCAAACGCAAATTGGTTTTAGATAGGCGCAATATATTGACGGCCTTTTGCTCACCTACTTAAAAAAGTATGTAGAGCGCTAATATGCATAAAGCCGCTTATAATACATTATTTTATTTGAATAATTACGATACGCAAACGCTCAATAAAGCGTATTTATTTTACGCTAAAAGCGCTATAATTGCTAGCTTATTGCGCTTTGGCGCTTACTGCCCCACACTCTGATATATTTATAATATATATATATCTATAATTAATATTAATATATATATATATATATATCTATATAATATATATATTTATAATATATATATATATATATTATATAATTTATAATTATAATACATCAGTAAATATAGGAATGAATTACAGGAATTCTAGGGTATTTTAATAACTAAAAATACCTATAACGTCACATAATTGTTTTAGATAATTATGGACTTGGCTGTACCATAATTTTTTGTTGTGTTTTATATCATGAGGATAAAGTAAATGCTAATGATGTATTCAGTGTAGATGGACGAATCAAAAAATTTGCAGAATGCAGTGCTACTTTTAAAGCATAATAAATTGTAACAAAATTGCTACACACGTTGGCTTCAGTCCCTATATTGTAAAATCTACACAATTTTTTCATGAATTGCACATGGTGTATATTTATTTAGATGACTTTTTTGTTATTGCATGTTTTAAGTAAATTATAATATCTTTCCTGCAGGCCTATATTTTTGATATTTACAACATACTAGCAGGCTCACTCATGTTTAACTGTTACCCCATATTCTGGGTGCATCTCAATCTTCTAGCGGATCATTCATTATATTATAGATTCTGTTAGGTTAATCGCTGTACTTTATTATAGTACTAATGTTTATATCTACCTGCATATAGTGAAAAGGCCTATAGAGTGCAGATAGATATATGTGAATTAAAACAATTGACAATGTAAGTATATATATTTATTATATAATATTATATTTATATATTTATATATATATATTTAATATTATATATATAATATTATATAATATATAATTTAATATATTATATTTATATAATATATAATATATATATTATTAATATATAATATTATATATATATTATATATCATATATTATAATATATATTTATATATATTATATATTATAATATTTAATATATATATATATTCATATATATATATATATTATATATCTATATATATATAATATTATTAATATTATAATAATATATATATATTATATATATTATATTTTATTATATATATATAATAATATTATATATATATAATATATATATAATATTCATATATATTATATATAATTATATATATTAATATATATTATATATATATATTTATATTATTAATATATATAATTATAATATATTTAATTAATATATATATATAAATTATTATATTAATATATATTTATATATAATTATATTATATATATATAATATAATATAATATAATAATAATATAGTATGGATGAGCCTTAACGGCAATCGCTGGCTGACCAGTATAGCTAATCTGATGAGTTACACCGGAGTATTTCCTATTAGCAGCTATCGTGCTGACATGCCAATTAGTACTTACTCACTTTAATAGTCTGAGTATGAGACGAAGGCTAGAGATAATAGAAGAATAACTACACTAATTCTCTCTCAATCTATAACCCAATCATATGATAACCTAGCGCTATAACGCTTGCTTAAGGTTGTAGTATATCATCACTCATGCGCTATACTTTATTATATAATATATATATATATTATGTGAGACTAGAAGGGCGCTCTTAATAACATTGTTCACTATAATTGTATATTATAAATATGTGAAATGTCTAAAATATGAGACTAGAAAAAATATGAATGGAATAATTTAGAATGTAAGAGCTGCTAAACGAAAATCCCCAAAGTCGACCCTTTAAAATGGAGTTTTGTTTGGAACTACCCCAGCGGTTTGAACCAAATTCCAAAGTGAACAAGCAATTGGGGTGGTATGAAAATCTTTTAAAGTCTTCTCTAAACGTCTAATCCTTTAATAAATTTGCTTAGAGAGAGAATGATCTCTAGAAAAGAAAATTGTGATATTTGATAATAAAAATGTACCAAGGTTTGAGTTGGTTATTTTCAATAAGTATATTTACTATAAATGTATATAAAATATTGCGGCGAATAAATATAGACAAAATAACAGTTTTTCATTCGATGAACACAAACAAATTTCTTATGCCTCTCCTAAAAAATAGAGAAAAATTAGGTGTTAACTGTTACCTCTACATTTACTTAGTCTTGGCTAGGTGTTTTCCCTAACACGACAAGAGTTATGTAATACAGTAGCAGCATAAAAGTGGATGTGTAATGAAGTACCAGGGTTAACTGTTACCTCTACATTTGCTTAATCGTGGTTAGATTTCTTCCCTAACACGACAAGATTAATGTATGGTAGAGGTAGCAGCATAAGAGTAGATATACGATGAAGTACCAGATCGAATGTCATTAATTTACAGAAGTTATTTTGGAGATGCTTCTCCTTTTATACCTACTTCAAGGAAATTTATGTCAAACATTGTAATTACAACCCGACTTGATAAACGATTTCGTCTCTGCTTATCAACTTCAATCTTTCCTTCCTGATAGAATATTGCACTCATTCAACCCAGGTCGAAAATAGAAACCCCTGTCAACCCTCTCAATCCTCTCAACCTTTTAGTTATGATGATGATCCAATATCTTTAACATCTGTTTTTTATAACGTTTTCTAATCTATACTTGACAGGAAGATTTGAAATCATCTTACTTTATCTAATCTACAGTTTATCTTTGCTCAATGGTAACGCGACTGAGCCTCGATGTAGGGCTAGGGTTTGATCCCTCATCCGGGTCCAAGGTAGCAATTACCTAGAGAAATTCCCCAATTTGAAGAGGGCTATGCCCTTTTCGTGTTAACATTTTATAAAAATAAATGAAAAATCTTAGCTCAGATCGCCAGTATGACTTCCGTAAAGAGCACTAGGTACTAGGCACTAGGCACAAGGTACTAGGCACTAGATACTAAGCACTAGGCACTAGGCTGGTGATGTTCTTTCCTTTCTCTCTAATATTAGTCCTTTGCTCTTAGGGATTTCCGTAACTATTTTTGTGGTGATGAACATATCGAAAACTTTTGAAAAACTCCGAAACAGACTTTTTGATTTTTAAACTTTTATCTTTGAAAGAGTCTGTAGAATTAAGAGACAAATTTATAGCACAGATAAATTAAGACATAGGTTGTCAAGGGTGCCATTTACAGCACAGGAAAGAGTGCCACTTTCTTAAAGTATGAAGTGGCAGGAGTGCTGGGAGTTATTTCTTTTTCTTCTTCCTCCACTTCACGAGTTGAAGTTGAAGTTCTTTTCGTGTTCCACGTAATAACCCCAGTTTACCTTGCAGAACCTAAGTAGAACAGGTACTAGCTTCTTTCTCTGGTGGGATCGCCTTCTTTCACCTAATCTGGGCTACTCGCGGCTAGTCAATCATCAACCCTTTTTAATAGTCATCTATATTGCAGGGAATAAAACTCAGTTTATGGTTGATTGATAGAATATTTTATTAAGATTATGCTCTACTGTACTATACTACTGACCTAGAGTTATGTGCAATAATGTTTTAATATTTTTTATAATACATAAACGTCTCACTGACCTGCGGCCAAATTCAGTTTCTTTCACACTCTAAAAATCAATTTTTTATTTTGAAAAACGCGCTAAAACAAAGAATTCACGCCAAAAATAAAAAATTATATTTGTACCAAAATACAAGTTATTTTCATAAATAAGATATAAAATATAATATAAAATACTATAAAATATTATATTAAAGTAGAATTTACATTATTTAGTACATATTACAATATGAAATATATAAAAAGAACTTTAAAACAAACTGCATTAGGCCCCGAAAAAATTGCAAAAAAAATGACATTCTTACAATACGTTTTTTTTATTCACTTATTTTTACAAGAAAATATATTCTAATCATTTATCTTTGAACAAATATGAACACGATATGAACATTATATAAACCACATATAATAATAAGAATACTATAGGTATAACATTCGGAGTATCCTAAATTATTAATCTGGGAGCAGACGACATCGTTGAGTATAGATGTATAACATCTAACTTTTGATGAAAATTGAAGATAAAAGTAAAAGGCAACACACTTGGGTTTGATATCGGAGTGCTCAAACAGTCGAGTTTTAGGGAGGTTTAGGCAACGGTCTCCAAACTTTTGATGCCCGGCCCTAAGACGAAAATAAGAATTCTAAGTTGTACCCCTAAAAGGCCTACTAAATATATATATATATATATATATATATATATATATATATATATATATACTATATATATATATATATATATAACCTCTCATACCCCTCTCTTTCTTCTATATATATATATATATATATATACCTATCTCTACTCTGCTCTCTTAGAACATCAACATATAAACAGGACAAATTTAATGCATCACCCGTAAATATAATGTAAACTCTTTCATTTTTGGAAAAGTAGAGCTAGGGTTTGGTTTTATTGGGGTCATACCTAACTTCGGAGTGTATACCGTATGTAACTACACCGTGTATGGAACTAAATGGCATAATAAAGACAACCACCAAATTACGAAATCCCGAAAGTACGTTCTTAGGGAACAAGATGGCAAGACACCAACCAACTAACGAAACAAACCCTATGACTGTAAGTCGTAGCTTGACAAAGACTGTCACAATGGAAAGACATCGTCAGAGAAGAGGAACATGTCATAGGAGTTATCACACTGTCGGAAGCAGGCCATTCTCAGAGACAGGTAGTTCATCAACTCGGGGTAAACCAATCGACGGTCAGTCGAATTCATCGTCGGTTGAGGGAGACTGGCAGCAACCGTAAACGACATGGTCAGGTTCGCCCGATGGCGACGCCCAAGAGAGATGACAGATTCCTCCGTCTGGCAGGCAAGGCTTCGTGATCGTTTCCAAACAAGCGTACAGCTACAACACAGGCTCCCTGAGCTCAGACATGTGCCCATTTCCGAGTGTACAGTGAGAAGACGACAGAATGAACGTGGAGTACGTATTACAAGGTCTGCCATCGGCCCTCTCCTGATCAGGGAGCATCGAGTTGCGATTTCATTTTTCTCAAGCGTATGGAGATTGGACACTCACAGATGAGTCGAGGTTCACACTACATGGATCAGATGGACGTCAGCGAATTTGGAGACGTGCAGGTGAGCACTTTTCTGCTTGCAATATCTCCCCAAGAATTCCTTTTGGAGGTGACTTTGTGATGGTGTGGGTAAGCATTCGTTTGGGTGCTCGCACGGCATTGCATATCTTGAGCAGAGGAACGCTAACGGCTAAAAGGTATGCGGAAGACATAATCCAAGAGTATATAGTGCCTTTCGCGTCCTTCATTGCCGTCCATTTTTTGTTACTCCATGACAACGCCACACAACACACAGCACAGGTCGTCCAACGGTACCTACAACAGGTAGGGATCAGACTCCTGGCCATTTCTGCTAGGACCCCGGACATGAAACCCATTGAACATGTTTGGGATTTGTTGGGTAGGCGTGTTCGAGCCCGTGAACATGCTCCGTCCACACTCAGGGAACTTGCAAATGCTTTGAAAACATCCCGCAGGAGATCATTTCATCACTGCCGAATGGCTTGGAAGTTAGGAAGGGGGCCGAGGGGTACAACCAGTAATAGACCCCTTTATGCTGCATTTTACATTGTAATTTGTTAGAATATTTGTTTGTTTGAGATTAATAAAATCATCATATCCATATATTTTTTTTGTTTCCTTTCATATTATACATTTAATTTCCTACACTTTCGTTGCATTGGTTTATACATTTATAACCTGTGCTTTCAAAGTTAATTATAGACAAATAAGAACATCTTGCCTACATTTCCAACATGAAATTTGAAATTATATTATTTGCGGGTGAAGCATTACATTTGCCATTGAATGTTTATATATATATATATATATATATATATATATATATATATATATATATATATATATATATATATATATACTCTATATATATATATATATATATATATATATATATATATATATATATATATATATACATATATATCACTCATGATACAAGATCATACACTCGCAAGTAATCGTGAGGCTACTTCTTTGGCGTACCCCAAGAATCACTCTGCGTACCCCAGGGTACGCGTACTTACTTGGAACCACTGGTTTAGGAAGTGGGCTTTAACAATGTGAAAATTGAAATATTGACAGAGATTTTTTGCAGTAGCTAGTGAATATATATTTATTTATATATATATATATATATATATATATATATATATATATATATATATATATATATATATATATATATATATATATATATATATATATATATATATATATATATCATTTAAATACTAGTATTACATGTAAAATAACTAAAAGACAATATAAACAATTACACAATCAAACAAAATAATCAAATTGCACAAAAAAAAAAAAATATTTAAAAAAAAATAAAAACCACAAAACAAGCAGCCCTTAAAAAAACAAACAAACAAAAACCTTCATATACAAAATAAACAGGATATACTATAACGAAAATGCAACGAAATTCATCCAACAGATGAAAAAAAAAAACAATGAAAATGCAACCATACGAAGACCCCAACAGATGAAAAACCTATATCGAATAATCAAATAAACTGTCAGACCATATAAGCCAATGGAGAAAGCAAGCGAATAGTTGACGTGATAGAGAGTAATCTACGACGTATTTCATGATCACCAAAAAATGAATGAACGGAAAACAGCTGAAGCGAAAGACATTTTAACATAGATATACTCGTAGTTTTAGCTTCGATTGGGATTTGGGAGGAGTTGCCACATCGAATAACAAAATCGAGAAATCACTAAAATATTGCATCAGATTGTTAAAGAAAAAAGGGGGATGGGAAATTTTTTCACATGTTATTATTATTATTATTATTATTATTATTATTATTATTATTATTATAAGTAGTAGTAGTAGTAGTAGTAGTAATAGTAGTAGTAGTTATAGTAGCAGTAGTATTGCTGGTAAAGATTTGTTTTACTTATCAACTTAAATTTATTATTATTATTATTATTATTATTATTATTATTATTATTATTATTATTATTATTATTATTATTATTATTATTATTATTAATATTATTATTATTATTATTATTATTATTATTATTATTATTATTATTATTATTATTATTATTATTATTATTATTATTATTATTATTATTATTATATTATTATTATTATTGCAGTTTAGTATTTATGAAGTGAAATAGTAAACAAGAAAATAATCTCAATTCCGATTGAATGAATTGTAGGTTTTTACGGCAGTTCTGCAGAGACAGCAATTCTTTTTATCTTCTCCAGACTCGACCTTTTGAAAAAACCTCGGCTCCGGCTCCGGCTCCATTTAAAAAGATACTGTTAATGGTCAAGGAATTTCTTGGTTATTTCTGACTGTATCTTTAAAAAAAATTTAAAAGATCTAAATAACTTTAACTGAATTGTCTTAATAAAAAAATTTTAATTCTTAAACATGCTGCTATTCGAGGCGAAACATGTTATTGTAATAGATCATTCTTACCCATACATAAATTTCTAAATTGAAACTATCTGAATGAGAGAGAGAGAGAGAGAGAGAGAGAGAGAGAGAGAGAGAGAGAGAGAGAGAGAGTTTGAATAATAGAGTTTGAACGAAAATGAGAGAGAGACACAGTAGAAAAAGATTAGGAGCCCGTATACGTTCATTATGTGTCATCATCAATAAGGATTAAAAGTTTAAATGGAAATGAAATACATTACAAGAAATAATGAAAATAACTACTGAGAAATGATAAAGAGTTTGAACAGAGAGAGAGAGAGAGAGAGAGAGAGAGAGAGAGAGAGAGAGAGAGAGAGAGAGTGAAATGAAAAGAGAGAGAGACTGTTTGAATGATAGAGAGAGAGAGAGAGAGTTTGAATGAGAGAGAGACTGTTTGAATGATATAGAGAGAGAGAGTTTGAATGAGAGAGAGAGAGAGAGAGAAAGAATGATAAATAATGTCCAGTTTCCTTGATATAGTAAGGTGCTTATTAACGTTCTTAAGTAACTTAATGAAACGTAGCTTCTTATCTGATAAGCTTTATAAAAAACGCTATTTTAATTTTAATTTTTCACTTTAATTAATAAAATAAGTAAAATTTCGTGAAAATTTTAATAATTAATAATTTTATGTGATTGTATAATTAATTTAAACTTGTCTGCCTCAGGAAATACTTTCCTTTCCTCAAGTTTATAACGTATCGCCTATTTAATTTGTGTCACCTCATCTTCTATGGTTATTTATATATATATATATATATATATATATATATATATATATATATATATATATATATATATATATATATATATATATATATATATATATATATATATATATATATATATATATATATATATATATATGTGTGTGTGTGTGTGTGTGTGTGTTTAATACAGGGTCTCCTACAAGGGTACATATAAGAGAAAGTTTTTGACAACAGATTGGAATAAAGAGACATATGTTCCCATACATGAAAAAAAAAGGATAAAAACAATCCTCACATCGTTTCATAGCTCATAATTTTAATTACTAAAACTGAACATGTGCACCATCAATGTTTCTACAAGATTCCAAACAGGTCAACTGCGAATAATCTTCCATGTTTCACTAAGGAGATACTATTTTTTTTTGCCAACTCAAATTAGGGGTTTGAGTCTGCAAAGAAAGAATAATAATAATAATTTGTATGGAAATTTATATGTTTTTGTAAATGACAAAATTTTATAGCATCATATTATATTTAAACTGTTATTATAAAATTTTTATTTCTTCAATTAGTATTTTGAGATACCCCTATACACACACACACAAACATATATATATATATATATATATATATATATATATATATATATATATATATATATATATATATATATATATATATATATATATATATATATATATATATATATATATATATATATATATATATATATATATTGATTTTCTCCTTCTCTTTGCTTACTTATGTCAATTTTTCTAATATTTTCAAATCAGCTGTTAATAGTTGTGCTCCAGAGGGTTCTGTCTTATCTTCTGTCTTTCATTAATGATCTCAGCTATTCATCTAACTCTATCCCTTCTTATGCCGATGATTCCACCCTTCATTTTTTTACTCATTTCAAATCTGCTTCGTCTTTTGCATCTAGAGTTGCTTCTCGGCTTAATAATATTCCAAATTTTATTCATGTTGATCTGCATAAAAAGTATCCCAAATTGGGTTGTCGATTAACATTGTGAAAATCAACTCTTTTTTAAAAACTGAAATTCTACAAATTTCCCTCTCAAGGTACCTCCTAACTTTTCTATTTCTTACCATGATTCTCTCGTCTCTCCAGTTGACAAAATAAAAATCTTTGACCTTAAAAAAAAAAAAAAAAAAAAAAAAAAAAAAAAAAAAATTAGTTTTGTAAAGATCTTATCACAACCATTGTTAAGGGTGACCTCAAAGATGGGAGTTCTGTTTAAACTTGAAAATTTTCTTTCCTCTTCTCATTTTTATCAACTATACAAGGGCCTCATTCTCTCTTGAATGGAGTAATGCTCTCACATGACGGGGGGGGGGTTCCGGTTTTCCCGTCTTTTGGACAGGGTAGAGTCAAAGACCAAAAGGCTTGTAATCTGTCACATACTTTCCAATTCGCTTGCCCCTTTAACTTGCGGCGTGACTTTGTTGCCTTGTCTCTTTTCTACAGGTACTACAGCGGAAGTGCTTGAGAGAACTCTTCAATCGTATAACACTACCTTTGCGAAGCCATCGTTGCACAAAGGGTGCAGTGTCCGCACGTGAATTTTATACAGACTATGAGAACTCCAGGTTTGTTTGTTGTGGTGCTCCTTTCTTTCAAGCAACCTCTGTTTTGTGGAATTCTCTTCCATCTTTTGTGTTTCTTGCCGAATTTAATCTACTTCATTTTAAATTTGCGTTTGTGCTCACTTTCGAAATTAGGGTTAGGTGGAAATTGCAGGCATTTCTGTTATATTCTTTGCGTATTTACTTTAATTTTACACCCCTCTATCAAATAGGGCTCTGCCCATGAGCCGTGATAATAACTTTAATATATATATATATATATATATATATATATATATATATATATATATATATATATATATATATATAATTAGTATATATATATATATATATATATATATATATATATATATATATATATATATATATATATATATATATATATATATATATATATATATATATTCTATAATCTGTGTAAGTGTACTTCTAAGCTGGAGTAAGTCCTCGTTCAACTCTTCTATTCCCTCCTTTGTTCAAAGTTCAAACACACTTCCTTAGTATTGAAAACGATTAATATCTATTCAATTTCTAATATCTAATTAATATCTAATAATATCTAATTTCTAATTAATATCTATTCAATTTCTATCTATCGGTTAATAACTCTCCCTTGTATTCTGTCCAATTTCTTTGAATATATTTTTTTTTCCAAAAAATTCACACCTCACCCATTATTCAAGGAGGAAAACTTCTCTAGGTAGTTGTTACCTAGGATCCGGAGGAGTGATCGAACCCAGGCCCAATTTCTCGCAACTCTGTCGCGCTGTCGTTGAGCCACGATAGATGGCGTCTAACATAAACTCTTATTTCCAGGGTCCTTCTGAGTCCAATTTCTTTCCTTCAAATCACTATTATGGTATGGTATTCGATGCTTGAAATTAACTGATTATATACTTTCCAGGTTTACTAATTGGGATTATTTTTACCTTTAGGAAACATGGAGAGATTTGTACAAGGGGCGCTTGATATAACCAATGCCTTTGACTAGGTATGATATGAGTCTACATTTTTTAGAATTTATTCCTTTGGGATTCATCGTTCGATTGCCAGATAATTCCATGTCAGCAGTTGGAGGTTTCTTTCTTCACTATTAGCAGTAGTTTTCCTTTGGATTCTGTTTAATATCCTAGTCTATTTCTACTTTCCATTAATTGACCTTTCCAGATGCTAGTCTAACTATTTTCTTATGCCGATAATTCACCACTTTCTTTTCCTATTCATATGGACTTCTCAGACGTTCATATTACTCTATTCTTCTTATGCCATAGCTCACCTTTCATTCTCCTGTTCATTACAAATCTGCTCCGTCTTATACATCTTGAGTTGTTTCTCTGTTTCACAATCGGATTTTATTCTTGCTGATTTGAGTGAGATTTCCTGGTAAGGTTGCCTTAACCTTGTTAAATTCAACTCTTTAAATATTCAAATTCTTCTCTCAAAAACATTCTTTAACTTACCTCAATACCGCCTCATCTGTGTGTAACTAAACATTCTTATACTTAACATAAGGAACAAATTGTGTTGGAAACTTCATATTTGAGTGGTTACTAAAACTGCTTCAAAGAAGTTGGTGCTTCTGTTAAAGTTCTAAAAAAAATTTCTCTCAGGTAGTTACTACAGCTGTATAAGAGTTTTTAATGGATATTTTTCATTGTCAAGGGTAAACTGTGTAGTCTTAACGCATATCCGATTCTTCATCTTTTTCATAGCACAAAAAAAGTGGTCTGCCCAACATATGGTTGCTAGAGAATAATGGATGAATCTCTTACTAAAATTACGTGGAAACTGTGTAGATGCAATGGACGTTGACAATCCTGGTACTTGCGAAAAGAAAGCGAATAAAATCATATCTACATTAACGACGAAGAAAAACCAACAACAGAGAAATAAAGCATGAGTAATAGAGATGACAAAAAATTTAAGTCATATTTTTACGGACATTGACGAGGAAATCTGCAATAAAACGATATATTTTTATTGACGAAGATGAGATACTATCTGAGGAAATATCGATTCCGGAGCTAGGCAATTGAAGGAAACTTCTATTTTAGTTCAGAAGAGTATAACCATTTATAGAGATAAACATGAAGTTATTATTAGTTAGGGCATAGTGAATAATAACAATATTATTCATGGTGGTAATAGTAACAATTATTGTGATAGTAGTGATAATGATAAATAAAAATAATAATAACTCCCCCTCCTCTCTGCCGTGAGTGGCGGTGACATTTGCATATATATAAAAAAAAGAAAAAAAACTATCCTTATATAGAACACTTTTAACAAGTCTGAAAAATCCTTTAATTCAATCACTCTATTGGAAAATTTTGAACGTAAGACTTCAAAACTAAAAACATGTTCCTTACTTTCTAGCCTTGACCCTTTCTCCCAACGTGACGTTGGTGTTATGTTTATTATCTATCTGTATTACAATGGAAGATGTCCTAGGGAGTTAACAGCCTCACATTTCACCGCCCTTCAGGTGCCCTCGTAGCACAAGGGATTCCATGTCTTCACACGAATTTGTGTGATGCTTGACAATCCCGGGCTTGTTCTACATGGTACCTCCTACTTTCCCACAACATATATATACATATATATATATATATATATATATATTATATATATATATATATATATATATATATATTATATATATATATTAGGGTGGTGATGCACGGGAGGAGTAATTTTTGGCCGGGAGGCCGGAGAGCCGGAGCGCCGGAGAATGAAAATTTTTATTCCGGCCGGAGGCCGGAGTCTCCGGCGGCCGGAGAATGAAATTGTTCCCATTTATACCTTACCGTTATATATATATATATATATATATATATATATATATATATATAGTATATATATATATATAAATATATAATTTATTATATAATATATATATTATATATATATATATATAATATATTATTTTTTATTTTTGTACAGATTTTATCTAAAAAATATTAAAAACATTTGTAATTAATTTCCATTCTGGATATTATGCTTGGGTGTAACGGATTAACTTTAAGATTAAATTTAAGATTAACTTAAAGCTGAGTGTCTTTTGTGCGCTACTAGGAATACATTACTATCAAGATGGAACCCAAAGAAAGGTTCAAAAAAGCACAAAACCGTACTGGATCATTCATGAAAAAAAATTCATTAAAACCAACCATATTGAAGATAATAAGAAAATTGAATTCCTTCAGAGGAAAGGTTGGCCGAAAAAAAGAAAACAATGATATTCCACAGACACAGCAAAAGGAGGGGGTTGATGATCCATTGTCCTCCATATCATCAACTTCTACCTCTATTAAAAAAAAATTTCTTCAGCCTACAACTGTTTGAAATAACTGAGAAAACAAAGATTTTGGACATTAATGATATAGAAAAAGCATAGAAATTCATTTCAAAATTTGGGAAATGATGTGGACAAATTGCCATTTTCTTTTGTAGAAGACACTGGATTTAAGAGATTATAAATCACGATATGTCCACAAGTTATTAATATCTTAACATCAAGGAGTCTTTTCAGAAGAGATTATCATAACAATATAATAAAAGGGTAAAGAACAAAAAAAACTCTTCAGTTGCAAGAAATTCAAGCACTATCATTAACATCAGATATTGGACTTCCTCATATAACAATGAAAGCTTTTAAGTATGCCAGGGCATTGAATTGATAAAGATTTTCAAAGGAAAAGAGTGGAACATTGCAAATCAGTGTAGTTTTTAGTGTTTCTCATTTCAGCAGAAAATATATGTCTAAAAAGTAAAAAGTGAGAAAATATTTAAGAGCTGGGATTTAAAAAAGAAAATATTCATGTGTTCCTAAACAGATAATGCACCAAAACATTACAAAATGAATTGGAGAGCGACCAGGTGATTATAAATGAGGACATGTTTTATTCATTCATTACAGCTAGTAATATAATACATGGTGCTATATTTTCTCAAAAATCAATAAAGATTTAATTAGGAAAATTGTAGGGCATTTTAGTAGATCACCAATTGATACAACTAAGTTAACTGAAATTTAAAAATCTCAAATTTGCCAATACACAAGCTATCCAAGATGTTGGAAACAAGATGGAACTCATCATATTATATGTTGCAAAGGATCTTAGATCAAAAAAATTGCAATTACATATATATTCTTCAAATTCGGAAAAACAATCTAGAAATCTTAAATGCAAATCACTGGGAGCTAATGGGAGAATATAGTTAGATTGCTACAATCATTTGAAGAATGTTAACTAAGATAATATTAAAAAAAATGGAAGGACAAAGCAGATAATATCATAACCATTTAACAATGGTCAATACCGAATGACGAGATATTTTAATGAGAGAGTAGTTCGTGTAATACAAGCAATAAAAATATATGAAATAGAATTAACATAAGTTGATGATTGAAGAACGAAAAAATGTAATTAAGATATTTTGAAAGATGTAAAATAAGAGAACAAATGACTCGAGTAAAAAAGTTAAAGAAAAATATTCAGAAAACCTGTTGAAATGTCAAGAGAAAGTAGTTGTCATAATCTCAAAAAAAAAACAAAACAAGAAAACAAATCGAAAACAGCAGATATTGAGAAGGAAACACATTCAATTTTCTGGAAGTGCTTTGATGACATGCTACAAGAAAATCGTCAGAAGAAAATGAAGAATATTCAGATACAATCAAACCAAGTGGAACTGATCAAAGGAGAAAAAAGTTAAAATGCAAACGTAGAAGCAGCAATAAGAGAAAACAACATGAATTAGAAAATTAGAAATTTACTATTCAACTTACTGTGGGATTAAATATTTTGCAACACCACTTATGGAACAAAAATTGGATGCTGCTGATCCACTGTTATGGTGGAAAAAAAGAAAAAAAGCTCTTTATCCTGATTGCATCTTACCTGAATTAAGCTAGGAAATATCTTTCTGCTCCAATTTCAAACTGTTGTAGTTTTAGGCGAGGATAATTGTTTAGCCAAACAGGAAATATTTCTACAGTTAAAAGGAATTGTCTTTCTCCAACACTAGATGATCAGCTCCATCATAATTTAAGGGCATTTGATTTTAAATATTAGAAAATGGGTTAATTAAGAGCAAACGATAAAGCTATTTAAACTTTCCTTTCACTGACTTTGTGTTAAACAATATAATTTAATTTCCTCAAAAAATTTCTATTGGGATACTCTATACAGTATCGATAACAGTGGTACATGCACTTTATAATATATATATATATATATATATATATATATAATATATTATATATTATATATAATATATATATATATTATATAGTATATATATTATAATATATTATATATATATATAATATATTATATATATATATATTTTATATATATATATATTATATATATATATCATATATACTATATATATATATATTATATATATATTATATATATATTATATATATATATATATATATATATATATATATATATATAGTATATATTCAATATATATATAAAATATAAACGAAAATGTAAAATTATTCATACTTAAAAAAAAAATAATAATTTAAAAGATTAAGGATTAAATTATAATTCTTTTTTTTTAGGCTTTTGGTCAGATATGGCATGTAAGTTTACAAGTTCTTTTACCAATTCCATTTATTTATTTCTGTATTGCATTTTTTAAAGCTAGAATTTATCAAAAGTGTTATTTTTGTGTTAGGGGTAGTCATTTTGAATATCAAACCCTT
>JABUQX010102969.1:7500-17500 GCA_015478945.1 Trachelipus rathkii | reverse complement strand
GAATAATTGACGCTGCGAAGTAGAGAAGAAATAGTTTACTAAGGCATGGTGCGAGTTCGGAAACACAAATAAATGTTATGAACCCAAGTAGAGATAACATTATATACCTTTACCTCTCCTTAGAGTTAAGTTCAGAGAAAACAAAAGTTACATCCTTAGAAGAAGGTGGGAGGTGGAGGAGTAGGACAAACTTCGGAATTACTCAAAGTGGAATTAGAGGAAAGTGTTTGAGAGAAGAGTTCAACTATAGCAGAAGGTAAGATAAAAGGGAATGAGGATGAAGCAAAATATCAGAAAGAGCTTGAGGAAGTTGAATAAGAAATATTATTGCATATTCAAATGAGAATAGTAGTTTTAGTGTCATGGAGGATTTATCTTACATGGTTAAAATGAAAAAATTAGTATAGAAAGAGAGAGAGAGAGAGAGAGAGAGAGGAAAGAGGAGAGAAGGAGATGATGCTGCCAGGACGACCTGTATTCGTTCCGGAGATCTCCGGAGAGAAATCGACGGCAGGTGGATGGCCAGATAGAAAGAGAAGTAGGGATGTGAATTAGTGTGTCTAGTACTTACTGAGAGATTAGAGTGATCGTATCGGAACGATGAGATCTCACGAGACCAGATGCGCTGTTTTCTAGTGAGAAGTGGAGAGCCAGAAATCCGAATAACAGGACGATTGGAGAACAAATACGTGGGTATGGATTCGTTTGACTATGGAGAGAAATTCATGACAGCGCAATATCTCATTGCCCCACGTCGGTTCCACTAGGTATTAGAGCATTTGTGTCCGGTACATAGTTGAGCAGCCGGTTTAAGATATCACATCTGACTGGTTTTACGGTTGCGTGCTAGTATTGGGTAGAGTCTCATAGCTCAGCTGCTAGTCCACGCTAAGTCAGTCATTCTAGGCATCGAAAGAGAGAGAGAGAGATGAGAGAGGAGAGAGAGAGAGAGAGAGAGAGAGAGAAGTTTCTGAAGTTTGAAGACTACTCTCTCTCTCTCTCTCTCTCTCTCTCTCTCTCTCTCTCTCTCTCTCCTCTCTCTCTCTCTCTCTCTCTCTCAAGACAGCGTCCCTGCGAAGAATAAGACGAGAACTTGCTGTTAATCCAAGGTTTGTGAGTTTTAGATGAAATAAAAATGAATTTAATGTACATCTTCTTACCATAGAGAAGCACTTCTGATATCCGTTCTGATACACTCAGATGGACCCTTTCCCTTCTACTGATGAAGCAGTAACCATTCCAATGAAAATCAAAGAAGCACAACAGCAAGTACGACAACATGTACGATCGATTAATACCAAATACATTTCCTCGCTAAAGGGGATGGGGGGCGTTCCTTCATAAGACCTGGAGAGATGGAGCAAGATAGAGAGAAAGAAGATAATCGGAGAAACCCAGAGATGGAAAGAGTTTTACAGTGTAAGGAGAAGTATTAAAAATTAATAAAATGCCCATTAGTTTGGGCTTATCTCCAAGACAATCAAAGATACGGGTTAGAGGTTGCACCATTTGTTTTGTATGAATCTTAATAACTAGAAGAAAGTCTTCGGCAGTGGCGAATATTAAAATCACTAAAGAAAAAAGATGACAATAGAATTTCCTCTATATTGAGGTTTATATAGCCCAAGAATTTAGGGTAGTCAATAACATTAGGAGATATATAAACAAGACGGAATAAATTTAGGACCTAAGTCATATAGTGGATATGTAGGAAACACCAAATTAGGAACACGGTAAAAGAACGTCGTTCCGTGTAGATGCACAACATCCTTCTTTGGGTGAATAGCTAAAGCTGAGGATAGAGAGAGTAAGTGGAAAAGTAAAGTTTACAGAAGTAACACTCAAACACTTTGAATTTAGGTAAAGAACATCATGTGTGGTCTAGACTCTAGAGGGAAAGGGGTGATGCTCTAAAAAATAGAATTTAAGACAAAGAGCGCGAATATTGGAGCATGTATCAGAACAAGTCAGTGGCGATACCAACCCTTCTACAGGTGGAATATGGAAGAGGGTTTATCATTGGAGGAGGATCAGCTTTGCAACAATGGTCAGTGCCCAAGGTTCAGATTGTTAAATGAATTTGTGTTTGAACGGATAGTGTTTGTGGTGCACCAAGGATGAGAAAAAGAATTCTCACTGAAAAAATCTGGCTATATCTTTTATGTTAATGAGTTGCGAAAAGGATCAACCATAAGCATTGGAGTGTACAAGAATATTCTAACACTCTATATAATGACCAATTTGGCATCTCATAATATCACCCTCTCTCTCTCTCTCTCTCTCTCTCTCTCTCTCTCTCTCTCTCTCTCTCTCTCTCTCTCTCTCTCTCTCACAACGCACACAGCACATCTGAACACAACACACATACACACACCACACACATATATATATATATATATATATATATATATATATATATATATATATATATATATATATATATATATATATATATATATATATATATATTATATATATATATATATATATATATATATATATATATATATATATATATATATGCACTGGTATATTGCAACCAGGCAGATTAATTAAGTAATTAAATAAATGAGGGTGATTTCAATGAAAAGGGTTTTTTCTGCTTTTGAAGTTTTATTACATAATTTGCAAGTGAAATAAATGGTGACAGATGATGATAATCAATTTCAATGTAATAGCAATAATGGCAATGGATATTTCATTTTATAACACAATTAATAAAGGCCCATATTTTAATATATCACGGCAAAGCTGCCGGCTAAATGATAATGATTAGGCACTTAGGCATTTAAGTTTTGTATGCTGCCAGAATTGGTATAAAATCGTTTTGTTTCTTGGGCAATTAGCTAATAATTGATATTACACTAGGCTTTCACAAATAATTAATTTAATAATGGATTCGATAAGTTGAATCTCTTGGAGAGATGCAGCGAGGCACCTTCCGCCATACTGTAGCGTTATGGACTGTCCCTGTTTTAGGGCGTTGAGGACGCTCCTACCCGTTACAATTTC
The DNA here is from genome assembly GCA_015478945.1 of Trachelipus rathkii. Lineage (NCBI taxonomy): Eukaryota > Metazoa > Arthropoda > Malacostraca > Isopoda > Trachelipodidae > Trachelipus > Trachelipus rathkii. Next base: position 14,488 of record JABUQX010102969.1, on the reverse strand, counting down.
AAATCTCTCTGGCCCTCTATCGGTGGGCACAAAATATAACAGTTTTAAATATAATAGACGGCATTGTTTGTATGTGAAAATGGAAATTTCTCACATTATATATATATATATATATATATATATATATATATATATATAAAAATTTATACTATATATATAATATATATATATATATATATATATATATATATATATATATATATATATATATATTATATATATATATATATATATATATATATAATAAATTTGCTAAGTTCATAATTAATTAGGTGGGAGTGCTTTAGATAATAATTATTATAAGATAAGCACCATTAGAAAGGAAGTTCTTTCTATTATTATATTTGTTTCAAGTCTGACTAAAAATTATTACTGTTTAATTGAATATAGTTTGTCACTTTTTATTATTATTATAAGAGTAAGTGTAGAAAATTGCAAAGAGCCACAAATTTTTTTTCTCATTAAATCAACAATTTTAATTACCCGTGATAAGCTAAATGGGGAGCGGCAGAGAATCCAAATTCGGGTTTAAAAAGGTCATATATATATATATATATATATATATATATATATATATATATATATATATATATATATATATATATATATATATATATATATATATATATATATATATATATATATATTATATATATATATATATATACACATACATATAATATATTAATATATATATATATATATATATATATATATAGGCCGAAATCACTTCGACAATCATAGAATGGGGGATTAATTAGAGCACTTTCCTCGTAGTTGCTTTATTGTGATAGATAGATGACAAGGACAAATATGATTTTCATTAAATAATTGGATAAGTAATTGATGGGCATATATCAGCGTTAGCACTATTATGAATTACACAGACTAACTAATATGATACAGCACTAATTCCCTATCCTGAATTGACCTTCCGGCCTTTGGTTAAATCTCACAACTTTTGTAGGGCATCCTCACGCTATGAGGTTCACTACAAGACTCTCGAGGGTGATTTGATGGCGTCCTTTCTGGACCCAGGCACCAATCACAGCCTCGTTTGTTTGGCACTCCTTTCCTTGGGGAAGGGAAGAGGCGCCAAACATTTGAATTTCAAATAAAGTACATTATAAAAGTAAGAAGCAGACCACCATTTATTCAAAGTGATATGCATGAGACTTGCAATAGCCCCTTACAGAGATGCATACACTCTAAGACACTGCATGCTATTGTCTTACAAGGATTCCCTATCGTAATTTCACCTTAGAACTGGTGGCCCTTCGAGTGCAAAAAGGATCTCTGCTTCGGAAATAGGGGTGAGGCCCCTAGTTCCGACTTCACAGAGATACTTTTCACCCTCCTTCGGTTGGATACATGAAATATAAAGTGGAGGAAAGGGGAAGAACAGGTGAAATACTACTTGTGGAAGGAGAAAGAACTTACAATATGTATATTTAATACCATTTTTAAACACTTTGGTTCTCGTATTAATTACCATAACAACGTCTTTAATCTCTTATTTTCCTCAAGAGATATTTACCTCGGTTCCTCATTTCTTTTCTCTACTTCTTTTATTCCGCGTTTTTCTTGCGGTCCGGTGGGTCAGGAACGAGATTGTAGAAAATTTTGACATTTCTTAGATTTTCTACTACCACTTTATCTCCCTTTATAATATGAGCGTTATTGTTAGTGATCTTTACGACTTTATAAGGTCCGTGGAATCTTGGAGAGAGCTTACCACGATTGTACTGTTGACTCTTTACCAGGAGATATTTTGCATCTTTTAAATTCCGGGGAACGAACACACTTCTGTTTCTTAAGTTAGTTCTCTGGGAGAGCGGTTTGGCTATGAGTCCTGCCAGTTTTTCAATATAATTATCATAGGATTTTGGTCCGTCTGGGAGAGAAGGGTCTATCAAGCCGTCAGGAATGTTTATATCTTGCCCGAACATCAATTTGCTGGGACAGATGCCCGATTCTGAGATAGGAGCGAGCCGGAGTGCGAACAAGACGAATGGTAAAACGTCTAACCACCCTTGACTCTCCATGCCTGGTTCAGCTAGCATGGTTCTTAAACTGGTTAGAATCATCTTATGGGTTACTTCCGCTTTGCTGTTACTGAACGGTGAATAGCTAGCGGTCGTTGTATGCATTATTCCTAACAGTTTACACACACTTTCAAATAAATGTGATGTAAAATTTCCTCCTTTGTCGGTGATGAGATTGCTGGGAACTCCACACATCGGAATTAGCTGATTTATTAATGTTTTAACAATTGTTTCCTTGGAGATATCCTTTAAGGGAAAGGCCCACACATAATGGGAGTACCTATCAATGAGGGTTAATAAGTACTTATACCCTCTACAGACCGGTAATTTCAATATATCACAGTTTAAATCTTGAAACTTGTAGGAAACTTCTTTATATTTTCCGTAAATAGGGTTTATGCTACGTCCTGTCTTTCCTATTTGACATTGAGGACAACTTCTTACAAGGGCCTTAACTCTCTTATGCATACTTTTGAATACGAAGTCGATTTTTAGAGCGGTGAGACATCGAGAAATCCCCAGGTGTCCCTGGAGATGTGTCATCCGTATAATATCATCTATATGTTGTTCTGGGAGAATGATTCTGGCATAGTTTAAAGAGGTATCAACATAGAGGGAAATTTCACTTTTCTTGAACCAGAAGGGTTGTTTCTTTATGACTAGTGAACTTTTTTCCTTATTTTTAAGTAATAAATTTATGTATTCATCTTCTAACTGGTCTTTACTAATTTCAGCGTAATTAACTTCTTTCTTGAAGCGCTTTATTAATTCAATATGAGCTTCATTACATCGTTGAATTAAGTTTATTCGAGTATTCTCAGTAAGAATATCATTTATTTCATCTAACTTCTTAGTTGGCAAATTTTCGCTTATTTTGAGTAATTCTTTTTCTTCCATTTCTATTCTCTCTTCCATTCTCAACCCTTTCGGGCTTAAGTTTCCTTTTTTCTCATGAGAAACATTCTCGGAATTTCTCTTTTGTTTACAAGTTGGTTATTTAAAGGGTCTACCTTTTTACCCTTTGTTGGAATGCCGACCGCAGCACGGGTGTGGTTTTGTTTTATTACCCTATGATAATGTGCTTTGAGTGTTGGAGAAAGTTCTTGATATTTATACGCGGTTGTAAAGTTCGAACAGGACTCCACGTTGAGTGTGGGAACTTCGCTCTTATTGGCCAGTTTGCCGAAATGAGGACCAATCACAGCGTTCGTAGGAGAGGGTGTGATTTTCGATGTTTTTGCTTCGTCAGTAGTCCCAATTTCTTCGTCATTTTGATCAACATTATTGATATCATTTATTAACAAATATTCTTCTAAGGGATTTTTCTTTTTTGTTATTAATTTGAAAGAAACTTTGTAACTAGTTAATAAATTTAGACTTCCTGATTTCACGAATATTAAAGTTTTTGTCGTCATTCGTTCTTTTATATTTGTTTATGAGTTCTCTGCAGTTGGTTTCTATATTAATATTTTTATTTGTGAGGAGATAGCCGTACTTCTTGAAGACTTTTGTTAAACAGACTAGCAGACGATTTGCTTCGTCATAATTTCTCTCTGTAGGCGAGAGAATTGAACTATAAAATGCAATTGGATGGTCGTCTGCGCCAGTAGTGGATAAAATAACTGCAGCTGTAGATACATTTGTGGTATGTACGATAATTTTGTAAGTGGAAGAGGTGCCCGGATAGGCAAGTACAGAAGCATTTTCAACAGCATTTTTAATATTTTTGAAGGCTTTATCTGCTGTGGGATTCCAACAGACGCGGCGGTTTGAATAAGGTTTACCTTTTAAAAACATATTTAGGGGCGCTGTTAGTTCAGAAAATAATGGGACGCTGCTGCGGTAAAAGCTTACTCGGCCCAGGAAGGATCTTAATTCTTTGATGGTCCTGGGTTTTGGGGTGTCTAAGATATCCCCAATTTTCTCGTGATTTGGTCTGATGCCGTTTTCATTTATAGTATATCCCAAGTAATCAATCTCTTTTTGGGCCACTTGGCATTTTGCGGGATTTAAACTGATATGTAGATAACTTAACCTTTTTAATACCTTCTCCAGGAGGATTTTGTGCTCATCCTCGGTCTCTGTGTGAATCAGAATGTCATCCATATAGGCCTGAGTATTTGGGAGGCCTTGTAGGACTGTGTCAATGTAAGCTTGAAAGATAAAGGGGGAGGAGACATAACCCATCGGAAGGTTCCTGTAGGTGAAAGAACCGATGTTTGAAGTGATGGTAAAGTACTTTTGTGAGTCAGGGGCCAATGGCACTGAGTAAAAGGCCTGCGTGACGTCAAGTTTGGTGAAAAGACGGCTCCCCTGCAGGTTGTAGATGGCGTCCTGCAGATGCGGAAGTCCATAGATTCCTATCTCAGCTCTTTTTTTCAACTCTCTAAAATCGGAGATTATTCTGACTCGATTTTCGCTTTTCTGGAGAACACTCATGGGAAAGGACCAGGGAGAATTGCTGCGGCGTAGGACTCCTGTGGCTACGAGGTTGTCAAGTTCTGCTTTTGTTTGAGCATAGAGTTTATGGGGGACCCTCCTTGGCCTAAGGGAGATGGGAGGTCCTTTTATGTCTATTTTGTAAGGGTACGAGTTGGCTAGTTCTATTAATACTCTCTCTGGAATATAAGCGGCTTCTTCGTCAGTAGTTATTTGGCCGTCCTCCGCTATTAATGCTGTGCTCATTCTCTTATTTTTATTTTTATATTTTTCAAAGATTTCATCCCACCTTTTTTCTTGTTTCAATTTTATGTAGTGGTTTTCTGGGAGATAAGGGTTTACAAATAATTCTGAATATCTCGATAATAATTCATTAAAATTTAAAGAACTATGAGGTACATGCACAGGAGGAGGAGAGAGAGAGAGATTTGAAGAGGGAGAAGTAGGAACATCATTAATATTAAAACTCATATTTCTACTCAAATTTAAGGTCTTATGGTCTTATTTGATCTTTGATCTAATAATAAATCTTCTTTAAAATTAATGCCCATCTCAAAATTCTTTAAAAAGGTTAATCCTAAAATATTGGTACTTACATTAGCTATATAAAAAGTATCCCTATATCTACGCCCCAATCCCAGATCGATTTCAATATTTTTAATACCATAAACGGCAATTTTTGAGTTGTTAGCTGCAAGTAGGTATCCTACTGGCGCTTTTTGATGGTCATTAGCATTGCAAGATAAAATATTGTTTACAGAACCACAGTCTAATAAATAATCGATCTTATTTAGTGTGTCATAGACTATATACAAGGTCAAATTGTCATCTGCAAACCCCTTTTGTCTCCTCAACAGCGGCTGTAAAACTATCTATCTCACTGCTTAAGTCAGCGCTCGTCATTCAGCCATAAATCAGTTTGGGTCTGACAGATATTTTGCTTCATTGCTTTCCATTTTCAAACTTGCAATTGTCTTTATAAACACCCCCCCCCCTTTAATAAACTTTGAATTTAAAAAGACGTATTCCGCACATGCAAGGGACTAACAAGTAGTAATAAAGGTTATTTTGTACATTACCAAAATTGTTTGAAACATTTGTTTCGAGACCTTGTTTACATCAGTAATTATGTTAATATAATATTATTATTTTGTTGATATTATTTTTGTTTTGTTGGACTACTACATACCTTTCATATTTAAATTTTCAAGAGTCTTTAATACTAGAAGGATGCATGCATTTCCTTGTACATTTGTGTGAATTGAATAGGATTTCATTGTAAAGTTTTTATTTATTTGTTCATCTTTTTCATTTTTATTGTTAATTTTTTAAATAGAATTATAATTTCCCATTTGCTTAGTGCTGGTAGTTGTTCTATATTTTTGATCAATTTCAGGATAATATTGTTCATAGATTGATTTTTTCACAATAACATTATTTTTCAATTTATTCATTAATTATTATTATTATTATTATTATTATTATTATTATTATTATTATTATTATTATTATTATTATTATTATTATTATTATTATTATTATTATTATTATTAATTATTAAGTAGGAGTAGTAGTAAGTAGGAGTAGTAGCAGTTAGTAGTATAGTAGTAGGAGTAGTAAGTAGTAGGCAGTAGTAGTAGTAGTAGTTTTTGCCAATAATATATTTAATGTTAATAGATTTATTATGATTGATATACTTTGTATTTAATTCACCAGCACTTTTATTTTGTAAGTTTATTTCATTACACACATCACTGTTTGTAATAGGGTCATTTATCACTTGGATGGTATTATTAAATCTCACTTTTCTATTGTGAGTATGTTTTTCACGGCTGCTATTCGATGGTAAATTTTGCAGCCTCGTTAGCAGTTTTCCGACGATGATGGGACATTTTGTGCGACATTTCGCTGGTTATTACTATATAGTAATGGATACAGAGGACACTCATTACTCTCACATTTGTAAGCTTTGAAGAGATAGCGAGAATGATAGAAGCATAATTGATTTACAGCGTTATTAAATGTTTTGCTGTACCCATTTGTATCTGATCCTGAGTAGCGTGACCTACTTTTATCTCGTGTCCTATTTCCTCTCTCAGCTGTTTCGGATTGGCCTTTAATGACTTGTTGAAGTGAGCGAGCGAGCTCGTTCACGGTCTTCGTAAGTTCAGCCATCTGGCGGGACATCTGGCATTCACCGCTGTGCCCAGCTTCATGTTTGCGCTCTTGGTCGCGCGCGCCGAGAGGTGGGTAGGCGGAGTCTGTTTCTCTTGTGTCTGTTCTATTACGTACAGAGTTTACAGAGCTCCAAGTCTGTTCTTCGTTTAGCTGTTGATAATTTCTTCCTTTTCGAACAAAGTTCTTATAAAGATCATCTGCGACTTTAACCATTCTTACCAGGTCATTTTCTTCAGCTAAAGAATACACTGACATCTGCACATTTTGGGGCATCTGCTCCAAGAAGAGGTCAATGGCGAATTTGGGGTTGTGTTCTACCAACACAT
>JABUQX010102969.1:0-2500 GCA_015478945.1 Trachelipus rathkii | reverse complement strand
CGAACTTCTTCCCCCTTCAACTTCGTCCTTCTCTTCGAGCTGAAAATGTCCTCTCATTCAGTCCGTGCCAAGAATAGGCGACCCCCCTCTCAACCCTCAGACTATCCTCCTATCGTTTTAACCTATGTTCTTTCTAAAGTATTCTAATTTATCTTTCACAGGAAGATTTGGGAACATCTCAATTCTTCTAATGTTATCACTGATCGCCAGTATAGCTTTCGTAAGCTGCGCTCTACTGGTGATCTTCACTCTCTTCTCTCAGATTCTTGGTTCACTGCCCTTTGGCATTTCGATGAATCTTTTGCTGTGGCACCTTCGATAGAGTATGGCACAAAGCTTTGATTTCTAAACTGCCTCTCTCTCTCTCTCTCTCTCTCTCTCTCTCTCTCTCTCTCTCTCTCTCTCTCTCTCTCTCTCTCTCTCTCTCTCTCTCTCTCTCTCTCTCTCTCTCTCTCTCTCTCTCTCTCTCTCTCTCTCTCTCTCTCTCTCTCTCTCTCTCTCTCTCTCTCACACACCCACACACACACACACACACACACAACGCACACCGGGCAATGCTCTTCTGAACTCTCTCTCTCTCTCTCTCACACACACACACACACACACACACACACACACAACAGACAATGCTCTTCTAAACCCTCCAATAGCAAACCTCATCCATTGAGAAGGGTCTCGTGCAACACGCCTTTCTACAGTCTCATCCTCTCTCTGTCTAACTCTCTGATCCCAGACTTAACCGCTATGCTCATTCTTACATGTACTCTACGGTTAAAGTCTGGAACACACTAACTATAACTATTTTCCGAACTACCTTTAACTTGCACACTTTCAACGCCATTTATCGGGACATGTCAACCTTTAAATTTTCATTGTCTTGAATATTTTCCATGGTAGAATTTGATAGACCTCCAATCTTTGCCCATCACACACGCACAAGCATATATATATATATATATATATATATATATATATATATATATATATATATATACTGCTCTGCTATCTCTTATATATATATATATATATAACATTTAAATAGAGTTCTTCGCCAAAAATGAATTATATATATATATATATATATATATATATATATATATATATAATATATATATTTAATATATAACCATAATAATATATATAATAACCAACTACTATATATCTTAACTCAACAACCCAACAACATAACATAATAACTCAAATATAATATACATATATAATATATATATGCCGTATTTATATATAATTTCAAAATACGAAAAAGATATCATTTTATTTATATAAAAACTTCTTCATCTTGATCTCTTAACAACAAAATGATTGATAACTTTCTCCATTTATATTGTGCAGCTATGATGAACACTCATTAAAGCCAGTTTTGTTAGGCTTTCTTCTCCTGTAGAATTGAAAAGTATGTTTTGAGCCTTTTCAGAGTATAGAAATATGTTTTTGGAATGCACGTTATGAGTGAGGTAAATGCTAATAAAATCTTTAATAATCCAAATGTGAATGTACAGATCATATTTATTTACAAAAGTTCGCAAAATTTTTAATAGATATCAATGGAATGAGTGACTTTACAAAGATTAGTAAGTATGGATCTATGGCTCACGAACTTGCTCTCTAACTGGTTTGAAAGTTCAAGAAAAGGAATTGTAATTGCCCAATATCATTCTGTCCAATGATTCTCACATGGGGCATTCTCATTTCTTCATTAACAGAAAAAGAAGTTCTGTTACAACTTCCAAAATGTTTGAAAATGTTTCATAGATGTTTGCTTGAAAATCTTTCAAAAAAAAAACATTACATTTTCAATATGATCAGGAGCAATTGCTGTCTGTCACTAAATATGGAGAGTTCAATGTAGTACATAATGGAAGAGCGATGGAGAATAAAGTTGAAGTCATAAATAAGCTTTTAACAAATTTGCTTTTTATTAAAGACTTCAAAATATCAGAGTTTTTTGTTGAAGAAGATTTACTTGATCCATTCAAGCTCCTCTAAAGCTTCAACAAATGATTTAAAAATTTATCTACATCGTAACAATTAATAGTAACTTTCCACCAACCTTCTTTCGTCCATTGTCTATTTTATGTCTGGGAAAATATTTCCAATTATTTTCCCCTATTAAAATGGTAATCCACCTTGGCGATCTAAAAGTAGTACGTAGTTGTATTCGCTGTGCCATAAAGTTTCTAATGTGCTGTACTTCACAAGGATGTGAACAACAACGAACATACAACGCCGCTGAAATATTTTCGACAGATTTAACACCTCTAAAACTTTTCTTTTATTGAATCTGCATCAGCAAATCGTTGTCCAATCAGAAAGTCTCTATTTATTTATTTCAGCGATCATGATACTACCTCCTCTAGAAGTATGTTTCCTCATTTCGATTAATATATATCTTTAATTTCCTTTGATTAACTAGTATTTTTATTATTTATAAAAATTAAAATTAATAGACTAAAGCCATCAAAAAATTTTCATCGCTTAAATA
>JABUQX010102968.1:0-26450 GCA_015478945.1 Trachelipus rathkii | reverse complement strand
GAGGTTTGCTGATTTAATGATTGATGTTTAAGCTGGAATTAATGCGAGGTGTGTAGGGTAAGTTGTGCTGTCCGCTGGATTGGCTATTTGGTTAATATGGGTTTACATATGTTAGTATAAACGCGGCGCCCAGTTTGCCTTTTTTATAGTTAGTGGTATGTAGGAGTCTTTTTTGCTGGGCGATTGATGGAGGCCGGAGGTTTAGAGAATAAGAAATAAGGAATAGGAAGGTGCGTCCGATTGTAAGTCAGTAACAGTGTCCCAGCGTTAGTAGCGGGATGGTAGGGAGGTGCGGGAACAGAATGTAACGTCTGGGGAATTAGGGGATTGGTTAACTTGGGGGAGGGATACGGGCTGGGGAGGTTTTTGGAGCTAAGGATATTTAGGGATTCTAATTCGTTAAGGATATGGCTGCCTCGTGGGTCAGAGGGGTAATCTTTGTACCATGCTGTGTGGGGGGCGTTGAATCGCCTCCGAGGATGAGATTTGGGTATCTGGTTAATAATTGATGAGGGGGGTGGAGCGTGTTTGCGAGGGCGATTTGGAGAGGGCTGGGGTGTGGCGAATATAGAGATGAAGATGTTATATGCTGGTCTTGTTCAGGAGCCTGATGGAGCAAGATGTGGGGATTTATCAGAGCTTCTGGAAACAAGAAATGGAGGTGTGTCGTTAGTTGTACTTGCTTGGCTAAGTGAGTTGTGGATGGATCACGTGCTTAAGAGGGAAGTGTTGTGGGGGCGTTCGAGGGCGCCCCGAGTAGATAGCGTCTAACCGTGTAGAACCGTGGGAGTGGGCGTGTTGTAGGGTGGAGGGAGGCTTCTTGGGATGTATGGCCTATGTGGGCATGCTATTATATTTTGTCTTTAAGGAAATGCCGTTAAGGGAAAAAAAAGAACGTTCTATAGCCTTTATTGCGTTTAGCGCCGCGTTAATTATTTAATTGGCTAATATGTTAAGTTTTAGGGGCCCCGTAGCTTTATTTGGAGGGGAGGATTTTGAATGCATAGTGGAGGCGTTACAAGTTGCACAGGTGAAGCCTGGGTTATTTCTGGCCGGATAGTTAGACAATGGGCGAGCAAGCCGCTCAGAGTGAATATAATAGTATATAGTATATATATATATACTATAGTAGTATATAATATATTATATAGATATATACTAAATTAGGTATATATATAATTATATATATTATATATAAAAACATATATATATAATTATATAATATAATATAGTATATATATATATATATATATATATATATATATATATATATATATATATATATGATATATATATATATATATATATATTATATTATTTTTATTATTATTTTTATTATTATTAAAAAGTAAATAGTTTGAAGCCTTGAAGGATAAAATGAACGAAAATTTGCACAAAATATGAAACATTTTAGCATCTCTCTCACTGCAATTGGGATAATAACTGTATAAGACTTTCAACATAGAATTAATTATGCTAAGTTTATCTGCTTTCTGAATCTTCATAAAAAAAAAGTTAACAATGCTTTACCTAAACCTTAATCCGAATATTACGGATTTTATACCGAATATTGTGATATCCTTCTGATATGAAATCCCAGCTACTTCGTAAACAATGCCGGACTTGCTCTATGATCCACTTGAAGTTTTTTATGGATAAAGGATTTGAATATTCGTTAGGAACAACTCCTTCAATATTTCCTTCAAAGTAACTGAATAATGGATAGCATATTTTCGTCAGTATGGCGTCTTGCTGGTTTAAAGGTCTATTATTTGCCAAGTAATGATAACACAAGAACATTCTTGCGGTTATGTAAAAAGCGACAATAACATCTATGGAGTAATGGGCGTGAGCTAAGAGGATCAGGAACATCCCAGAGATATTTAGGAACCAGGCAATAAGGTGAATGAAATAACACTTTCTAGGTGTATCTGAAAAAAGAAAAAATATTACAAAACTAAAAATTAAAACTAGTTTTAAATAAAGAAACACAATAACATGAAAAGGAAAAAGGATTGAAGAGAAATCAGTTTACATAAAATGTTTTATAAACAAAATATATGATAACTGGCAATAAAACAATCTAAAGAAATGATTAAAGTAATTTTAATATTTCACTCCATTAAATACAATTTTACACAAAAAAAATTAGCACACCGAATCGCGACAACAAATTCCTAAATGTGTCATTAAAAATTTAATCTAATTAATGTTTACTTATATATATATCATGGATATAGAGTCGAAGTAAGTAAAATATTATAGTATGATATATATCATATAATATGATATATATATATAGTAATATATATATATATAATATATATATATATATATATATATATAATATAGTAGTATATATCTATATATATACTCATTATATTATATATATATAAATTTTAAATAATTCAAAATTAAAGGAAAAATAATAAATAACCAAAACCAAAATAAATAAATAAAAAAAAAAGCTGTTGAGAAAATCGGTGAGAAAATAAAAGATGGCGCCATAAAAAAAGTGACTTCCCAAGCAAGCCTAATTAATTAGTGATACAAGAACGCTACATTTCAATGAGGAAAAAATGAAAAGTGTTAAAGCCCAATTGTGTGACCACTGAACATGTAATCCCCACACGGTTGAACTCCATGAATTTCCAAACCTCCTCTACTAAGGACTTTGCAAGCTTCAGATAACACTCCCAATAGGTTTTTATAATACTAATATAATATTTGGTCTTTTAATAAGCTATAATATATATATTATATATATATATATATATATAGTATCTAATAGTATATATATATAATATATATAATATTATAATAGTAGTATATATAGTATATAGTATGATATATATAATAGTAAGTCATATAGTATATAATATATAATAGTACTATATATAATTATTATTGATAATTAGTATATACTATATACGTATATATATAGAACGCCCCTTGGCACAGGAGGTGAGTCGCCGCCTTTCATACGAGAAGGACGCTGGTTCAAATCCTCCGCGTAGCAGTTGAAGTTTTATCTACCTGGGGGCAAGAATTAAAACTCGACTGCGAACATGTTGGTTGCGCTGGTTTGGGATAGCCGGCCTTAAATTCGATTTCCTGTGGTCCCCCCGTGTTTCCCTCTTTAGAAGGGAATTAAAGCACGTTAAAAGGTAGTTTTATTTATATATATATAGTATTTATAGTATCTATATATATAATATATTAATATATATAATATATATATATATATACTTACTTCAACTGCTGGGTGTGAGGATTTTTGATAACCAAGCAGATAATTTGTTAATTTGATGAATTATATATCATATATAGTTCTTATATTCCATTACAGCCGCCACGAAGCGTTATAGATATATATAATACTATATATATACATATAATATACTATATTATATATTACGTTATATATATATATATAATTAATATATTATATATATATATAATAGTTAATAATATAGATATAATATATATATATTATATATATTATTAATATATATATATATAATATATATAATTATTATATATATAATATATATTATATTATAAATATATATATTTAATATATATATATTTAGTATATTTTATAAAAAACCTATGGTAAGTTATCTGAAGCTTGCAATAGTATAAAGTCCTTAAGCTAAGAGTGAGATGTTTGGAAATTTCATATGTAAGATTCAACCGTGTGTGGATTACATTTCAGTATACTAATAGTGCGTCATCACAATGCTGTTTAACAACTTTTCTATAAGTTTTTCCTCATGAATGTAGTTATTGGTTATAAATACTAAATAATAATTAACTTTGACTTGGGGAGTTCACTTCTTATGACCACTTTATATTTTCCTCACATTTCTCACAGCTTTTTTTTTATTATTTATTTTGGTTTTGTTATTTATATTTTTCCCTTTTAATTTGGAATTGATTTATAGTAAACTTAACTACCTTATATATTTAATAAGAAATATTTATAAATTTTGATATATACATATATATATATATAATATTAATTATACTATATATAATTAATATATTATATATAATATATATATATATAAATATATATATTATATATATTATATATATATATATATAATAAATATATAATAAGTAAACATTAATTAGATTAAAATTTTTAGATGACACATTAGGAATTTTGTTGTCGCCTGATTATCGTCGCTGCTAATTTTTTTTGTTCGTAAAAATATTGTTTTAATGCAGTTCTGTAAATAATTAAAGATTTCCTGTAATCATTTAAGATTGTTTATAATTGTGAAAGTGGGTGTTCATTGTATATTTTGTTTATTCTTATTGATTTTGGTTAATCTGATTTCTCTTCATAAGCCATTTTCATTTATGTTATTGAGTGTTTCTTTATTTTAAAATAGTTTTAAATTTTGAGTTGTTATATAAATATTTTTTCTTTTTTTGCAATACACATGAAAGTGTATATATTTCATTCACCTTATATTGCCTGGATTCCCTAACATATCTTCTGGGATGTCACTGAGCCTCTAGCTCACGCCATTACTTCCTATAATGTAATGCGCTTTATTACAAACCAAGAAGTGTTCTATGTGTTATCATACTTGCAAATAATAGACCTTTAAACCAGCAAGACGCCATACTGACGAAAATATGCTATCCATTATTCAGTTACTTTGAAGGAAATATTGAAGGGGTTGTTCCTAACGAATATTCAAATCCTTTATCCATAAAAAACTTCAAGTGGATCATAGAGCAAATCCATCATTCCAAATTCTGAAAACGTTTTAACATTTCAATATTTGACATGAATTTCACAAATTCTCACGATAAATAAAGACTTTAATATTCGATTAAGCTTTAGGTAAAGCCGATTGAGTTAACTTTTTTTTTATGGAAGATTCAGAAAGCAGAAAACTTTAGCATAATTAATTCGATTGGTGATAAGACTTATACGTCTTTATACAGTTATTATCCCAATTGCAGTGAGAGAGATGCTAAAATGTTTCATATTTTGTGCAAATTTTCGTTCATTTATCCCTTCAAGGCTTCAAAACTATTTTTACTTTTATAATAAAAAAATTAATAAGAAAAATATATATATTATATATTATATATATATGAGATTATATATTATATATAATATATATATATTATAGAATAATAATATATATATATATTATATATTTATAGATATAATATAGAATATATATGATTATATATAGATATAAGATAATTTATATATAAATATATAAATATATATTATATAAATATATCATATATATATAAATATATTAATATATATATAATATATATATTTCACCTATCCACTCCATTGCCGACGAATCCGCCTTTCATCAAACCCAGCTTTCACCTGTCAACTTGATAACGCCTCCCACTATCATTCAAAATTCCTCCCTACCTCCAATAACTAACCCCAAAATATACTAAACATATACAATTATAAATATTATTAAAATTGCCTTACCAATAAAGCTATAGAACTTAACCATTTCCTTAAAAAATATAACATCCCCACATAATCAATCTATCCACAAGAAATGCTCCCTCCCCCGAAACACCCCACTCCCCCACTTCTACGTTATACGCTACTTACTCCCCTACCGACTCACCCCCTACACACACTCCTCTATCTAACACTATCCATAACAACTACCACTTACCACAATCATACTAACGACACCTCATTTTAGTTTCCAAGAAACTCTAATAAAATCCCAATCTGCTTCCATCCTCCTGAACAAGACCACAATAACATTCTCAATCTCTATATTCCCACCCACCTCTAACCAAATCCCATCGCCAAAACAACCCTCACCCCCCCTATCAATTATATTAACCAGATACCCAAATTCCTCATCCTCGATGTCTGAATTTTCAACGTCCATCACACACAGCATGGTAGCAAAGTATTACCTCATTCTGATCACCTCCGAATTGGCAGCCATAATCCTAACGAATTAGAGATCCCTAAATATCCTTAACTCCAAAAACACCGCGCCCCACCCGTATCCCCTCCTCCAATAGATTTATAACCAATCCCCTAACTTCCACCCCAGACGTTACATCTGATCTCACCTCCTACTACAACCCCCTACTAACTCCATTGGGAACACTGTACTGACTTACAAATCGGATCACCTTCCTTATTCTATGCTCGTAAACCTCCCCTACCAATTCCCCACCAAAAAAAGACTCCTACATACACAACTATAAAGAAAGCAAAACTGGCCGCGTTACTAAACCATATAATAAACCCATATAACCAATTTACAATCCACTGACACAACTCCCTCACACCTCCATTATTCACATTAAACTAATTACAATTCTATAAATCAGCCAAAAACCTTCTATATACCCAAAAGCGCCAACAGGAAATCCATACAACCTCCCCCAAACTCAAACCTCAGAGATTCAACCAAACTCACTTAATACAAAGAAACTTCCACTTCGTAAAAAAACTCAACCCGTACAACCCACACATTTTTCTAAACATAATAAACTAAACCTAAACATACTCAAATATCCAACCTTCATATAACCACCTACAACTAACCAATAAGTTCTCAGAAATACTTACAACATAACATTCTCTAACGCTTAGACAAATAAAAAACTTGGACAATCATTTAAAAAATTAAGACAACTCTATCAAAAAAACAACCCCCCCACAATTCCCACGGAATTCCCTCATCACTTACCAACAATACTCCCTCCCTTCCCTCCCAAAAACAACAATCAGACTATCAGTCTCCACAACATTATGCCAACATCTCTCGGAAACCAACCCACCCCCGATAACAGGAAAATTAAAAAAAACAATCAGAAAACTTCCAATTATAGACCACACCCTCATACCCCAATTCACAACCAACATGACAATAGAAGCCATTAATAAACCTAACTCAAAGAAATTCAACACACAGGTCCAGACTCAATATCCAACCTACACCTAAAACACCTTGGAGAAAAAAACATTCTCCTAATCACGAAATCTTTAATAAAATTCATGGCAGTACTCAACTACTACCCCAATCATCTAGAGGAAGCAAGCATTCATAATTCCAAAACTCAAACCATATAATAAAAAGACCTCTATAACATCCCCCTATACCTCCTACCGCCCAATCGTCGCTGCTTTGCTCCATTAGTAAAACTGCTAGAGAAATAATTCTAACAAAATTCCCCAACCCCATTACTCTCTCCAGATTTCCAATCAACGGATTCAAAGCACCACCTTCATACAACTACAGCCCTCACCGCCCTCACACAACACATCACATTAATGGCTTCAACCAATTCCACATACTTTCCATATGATCTTACATAACTACTGAATATAACATCATAATATAGCAATTCGTATAGATTACTCACGTCCCTCCATCTACTACCCATCCTTATTCCAGAAAAATCCTCCACTCCCCCTTACGAAAATAATGACAAAAAATGGCCTCTCCAATTTCCTCACCAACCGTTTCGGTAAGGTCTTTTATACAAAACAACCTCTCCCATTCGATCAAACACAAAATGGCGTCCCACAAAGAGCCATTCTCTCTCCATTTTTGTTTAACATTTTCACAGCAGATATACCTACCCCAACCCACCAATCCACCAAACTTATAACTTACGCAGACACTAATTCAGTCTATATTTTTCCCAATCCACAGTGGAACGTAAAACATAGTCTACACAATATATACTAAAGAATATTACATCTATTAGAAATAAATATGGTTCATTCCCAAGAGGACATTTTGTACAAATGAAATTTCTCCCATTTTCACCTTAACCATACTGTAACCGTCACCAATCCTCCCTCCATCCTATAACCACCCTGGAGAACAAAAAATACTTTTACCCTACATAAACCTATACCAAAAAATTAACTTTAGGACTTACCTATGACACACACATGGCGTTTTACTCCCCCCACATCGACCAAAATCACTTCCTCAACCCAACGACAAAATCAAACACCCTCCGAACCTCTCTCGCAAACACAAACTCAGCGACTAAGAGATCATCCCCTGCATCAAATACTAAAACAACTCCCTGCGCCAACTTTAAACTATGCCTCACCAGCATGTTCCCAGCACTCTCAAACTTGAACACAAAAAATTAACAAATTTCTCTCTAGGATGTATTAAGAAACTCTTAGCAAATCAAGAGGAAAAGCGAAAAAGAATTAACATTCTATTACATCAGATGAAAATCTTCCATCCTCCCATCTCACCCACACTTGGAGAATGTGGGACTCAATTCTACAGGAAAACACGTAATCCATCCCACCCTTTTCACCAAATTCTCCTCTCCAACCCCCACCGACAAAGACTAAAATCCCCCCCTTCTTCAAAAAACTCAATTCTTTTAAAATCTGATACAACATAATTCCTCCTTCCCCTCCAAATAGGTCATGGATTACACTTATCCATTACACATTTAACCTTAGCACAATAGCTAGCCTAAATAACCCGCTACCCAAATAACAATTATACTAATCAATCCTCCTCTCCAAAAACTCTCCCCTAGAGAAGAAACGCTGCCAGAAAGCCAAAATCGACCCGCTCGGAGCAGATCAGTATCACACCCAGGCTTCAGCATTAATAAATTTACACGAATACAAACTAGACATACATCCAAACTACTTCACCCCTCTTCTAGCTAGATTCACAATGCCAAAATCAACTTAAATAGAGCACCTTCTTCTGAGTGCCCTGCTCTCGACCGCCCCCCGCACTTTTTCTCTATTAATCCTACATTCCTACCTTGTGAACCGCCCAAGCGGCACCGGCTTCCTGGAAGTAGATATATAATATTTGCCCTTCCAATTAATTTTAGCAGGCAAAGAATACAAGTAATATATAATACTATAGTATATAATATATATATATATTATATGAATATATAATATATAAATATATAGTATATACTATATATATAATATATTAATATATTATAATATATATATATATATAATTATATATATATATATATTAAAATATATATATATATATATCATTGAGATCTCTAATTAGTAAGAGATATAGTGTTAGATGTAGTAAGTGTGTGAGAGAATAAAGTTAAATGATTGTTAAATCTGTCAAAAGCGTATTAGATGAAAATCACTGCTGTGAAATGATCAGAACGGAGCGAGATGACATTGGGTTGAGATTTTGGAAGTTTGTTGTAACCAAAGCGTATACATGGAGGGTTATAGTTCCGTAGGTGAGATTGATGAGTAAGAGCAAATACTACCTTATATAAGGGTTAAGGGAGAATAAGGGGAACTGTATGAAATTATAGGGGATTAGTTTATGGGTAATGTTAGGCTAAGATATATTGCTGTTAATATTTGTGACTTTCGAGGGCATCTTAATATGACTCTTAAGATACTGTATTGTGTGACCTATAACATATTTTGTGCGTTTAGAGTCTGGAGGATGTGGATCAAATATTTACATGAAACAAATGATTGAGAATTTGAAGAATGAAATAAAAATTGTTATTTAGTTTATATGGATTCTTCAAACAGAGTATATACGATTTATAGTTAAGCCTCTTTATGCAAGGTGTTAGTAGATATATATGTGTTGTTGGTAGGCTTTGAATGGAATCAAAAGTATGTAATGACGATAGTGAAGCGTGTTATTATTATTTTAAGTGTGAGTGTCAAAGTTAATTTGTTCAATATTATAGCGGAGTGAGCCTATGCGGATGTGTTATTCTCTTGTTTTATTCAATTGTAATGGATGAGTTATGAAAGAATTAGACGAGGATGGTAGGACAGAAAATGTTATTAGAATGATGGAGAATGATGATGAGTGAGAGTGATTGCCACTACCTATATTTACGCAGATAATTTAGTTTTGTGTGTATGAATCTGAAGAGAGTTTGAGAGAATTGTAGAGCGTTTTGCTGAGTGTGTAAAAGGATGGGGTTTTGAAAGTAAATACACTGAGATAAGAGTAAGTATCTTGTGAGTGAACAGTCCTCGTGCGTGTTAAGTTATGTTTAGATGCGTGAGCAGCTGGGAAGCAAGTATCCGTACGTTAAATACTTTTTAGTGATGAATATGTTGAGATGAGAAAATAGGAACGGATGATCAGTTGTATCAGTAAAAGTAATGTGAATGGCAGGAAGGTGGCTGGTGCAATTAATAATCTATTTGATTTAAATAGGTCTAGTCTTGAATTCGCTATTTGTCTGCATGAAGGTATGTTGATACCTGTTATATGTAATAGCTAGTGATAGACTATGCTGAATAAGAGTTTAGATATTAAAGTTCAATGTGTTTCCAGTGACAATCATTATGGTAACTCAATACAATATATCGTGTTAGTTCCTTAGCAGTTAAGAGTTGATAAAATTACGGAATGAACGATTCAGAGTATGGTGAGTGTAAGAATGGAGGGGACAAGAGAATAAATGAAGTACGTTGAAATGGTTGGTCATGTGGAAAAGGATGAATGATAGTCGGTATTTTAACGAGATGTTATTATATGGTGAGTGTATGGTTGGTAAGTGTGTTGGAACTGAACTGACCGAATAATAAGTGGATCGAGTCAGTAAAGAATGTCTGGAGGTGAAATGTGAGTTTGGCAGAGATGGCACTAGAAAATAAGGTGCATATAGGAGTAAATACGGGTTTTGTGAGGTGTGGAGTAGCTGGGTCCCACCGAGGCCATGATACTACCTAACTCACACTGACGATATGCCATAGTGAGGCCGTTTCCTATATATTATTCCCATGAACTCTAGGGTGGATTTCTGACTGCAGACGAGTTTACTTCACTAGGAGTATATAGAGAGGGCTTAGTAAGACTGGGCTTTCTTTTCGGATTTTGCGTCATATCTTCTACTACTTTTTCTTTTCTGATGCATGTCACGCACCTTATACCTCCAGTCTTGGGAAAAAAATATAGGGAATTTTAAAAAATGAAAATATTTAAGAGTTTATGTTCTTTGAATAATTAAATACACTTAGTTAAAATTTGATGTAATGACTCGGATATATAGAAGATTGAATAATCTATTATAGAATTGTGAGTATGACCGTCAAGTAGAAAATGATCACAGCGCGAATGTTGATCCAGTTTGGATATCATCATATGAAATATGGCTAAACCAATTTGCGGTTATATGGCCGACTCATAGTGACAAATATTCAAGAGAGCGAGGATCCTATTACAAGTAGTGACTGGATTTATGAACTGATATTGTGTGCTCAATACGAGCGTTGCAAGGACTGTCGTTCTGTGAGAGGAAGAGATATACTCACCAAGTTTCGGTTTAATATTTCTTTAAAGGTTTACGCCTCGCCGTGATCACTTTTCGTTTCTACTAACTCAAACACTTTGTGCCTAAAGAAGACCCGAACTGATTCGGAGAGCAGATTAATAAGTCAGGGTTGTTGAGGACTGCGAACTGGTTTAGTTAAATTGTGTAGGCATCTCAGGAGGTACGAACAGCTTCAAAAAAGAGAGACAAGCCATTTTTTGGCCCGGCAGCGATTCGTATGCCACGTTACCCTACTTGTGGATCAGGGTGTGGAGGAGTGCCAATCAGAGGTAGATTAATGATGTTCTAACGAGAGGTGGGCACCGAAGAAATTATGGGTAAACGGATAACATGATCTGTGAGGTCTGGGGGTTTGTGTAGAAGAAGGGCGCGTATGCGCCGTGTGAAATCTTGAGTGCGAATCTTGAAATAAAAAGGACATAGATGCGGGTAAGAAATAAAGTCGAGAAAGGGAGAGAAGAGAGCCATAAGTCTTACCGTATTAAAGTGGAAACACTAAGAGAGTAAAGGGACGATGTAGAGAGGCTAACAACAGGTCGGGCAGGAAAAACAGCAGCCCCACCCACATGGGCCCCGGTGGACACCGTGATGAGTTAAACACTGAGGAGGAAATCCACCAGGAACGGGCGCAAAGAGTGACAAGGGAAGCAAGCGGCTCTGCAACACATAGCACAGAGTAGGGCGGTAGCGGGAGATTAGAATTGAGGAGAATTCCTTCTGACTTGTCCTCTGACCAAATCCTGTGCAAAGTTTCCGGGTGGTGGGTGGTGAGAGGGAGAAGGTCTGCCAGACCAGGGCAAAAGGATGACCAGAATAAGCCATCGGGAGAACCTTGAGCACAAGAGCGAGCAGGACGGTGGGTGAAAGGATGGAGAAGTGAAGACTCGTGACCAGAAAACTGCGTGCAAGGGACATGGAACAGGATTCGACTAGCGCGCCGATCCATTTTACCTAGTAACCACGTACGGGGAGTGGGGTGAAAGCAAGAGAACGGAACCCAGGCATGTCTGTCCCGATATAAGCGAAGAGAGAATAGTCTATTAATCGGTGATGTCAATTCACCTCGGGACAACTCAAGCGCACCCGGGAGACGATCGGACGCCTCCAAGGTGGAGCCATGACGGATCGCCTGTTCAGTTGGTGTGAGTGTACTTCGTAACAGGAGATGTAGTAGGTTGGGGCAGAGGTGCTGGACAATAGCAGACGACAGCAGTCCACTCAAGGCCACTTCTGTAAGCAGATTGTAAGCCAACATTGGTTACATGCGTGAGGGGAGGGGGTGGTTCAGTTATGAAAGAGAGGAACTGAGGTGTTCGAATCATGTTGCATGCGGAATTAGAGCGTGTGTGGAGGGTAGGAACCGGGATCGAAAATATTTTGAAACGAAAAACGAGATGGAGTATGAATGTGATGTATAGGGTAATAGTATCTGTCCTCTCGTATACATTGCAGATGCCGGGTGAGGCGAACGCGTCGTGAGCGATTAAGATGAACCTCAGGGTGAGTTCCGTCTGCAAGAGATTAGTGTGCACCCTACCAAGCGCGCAAGCGTGCGATTGGGATATACTTATATATACTTGAGTTTCAGTGGCTCCTGAAAAAAGACGAGGTAAACCAGTTAGAGCGGTGGTGATGGCATATTGGAGGGGTAGTAATGAGCAAAAATGTGGAAGAACTATGTAATTGAAATGTATATAGAAAGTAACCTGGGTAGTGACAGTACAATTGACAAGTTAGCACCGGACAGGTGCCCAGTATGACGTTACGCTTGTATGTTATCAATAGAAGGCGATTCGCAAGCGATTATCTTCGGGATGGGCGAATGACGCAGAACCATCTGACCGTCGAACCATCAGGGCGAGGCAGAGTGGTATGCCCTTAAATTGAGCTTAGTGAAGATTGCTCTATAGTGTAACTTTTGTTGCTAGATCTGTGTTCCTCTGAGAAGCAAATATAAACTCTTGATTATTTTTTTTTATGGTTATAGTGCGTCTTGCTTCTTTGTTTGATCAAAGCCTTTCAGGCAGCGAGTTCGTTTCTATATAGGTCGCATATTACTCTGCTTTCCTCAAGTCATATCAGATAAGTTACAGCAAACACTCCCTCCCAAACAAGTAAGACGCTGAGGAGAAAAGAACCACTTGGATGTGCCTTTCTCCAACAAGTGTTAACCAGTTTTCTTTTTTTCAACCTTTTTATTCTCTTCTTCTTTTTTTTGTTCTTTGTTCTTTGACTCTGTATATTTTCTTCATATCTCCTTATTTTCGTGCGATTTCTTTTTGCTCTATAACAAATTATTGAAATTATTAATCTCTCAGTCTTTTTAGATTACATTAGATTGGGCATATATCATCGGGGATGACCAAACCGTTTTAGCAGTTTTTAATAAGAGTTACCAGCGTCGTCTTTTGAGAAATATAACGCGTTTCATGTATATCTCATATAACACTTAGCTTTTTGTAACCCTACTGGCAAACTTGAGTGGATAGATAGTACAGTATTTCTCCAAATTCCAGAACACTGATGCAGGGGTTGTGTTTGTATACAGGCGTGATAAAAGCCGTATCACCATGCAAGAGGATGTGTGTCGTTTCGACTTTGAAATTTATCGTTTTTCCTACTAAAGACAAATTTCAACGACTTTGTTTTTAGTTTTTCTTAAAGAATAAATTTAGAGGCTGCTCTATGGTTTATTCTATGTATCAAATCCACGCGTAGTCGGCAATATAAGGGAGTTTTTCTCTCGAGGCACCCTTAGATCGACCATTATAATCTCTAAAAACTTTCTGTGCCGCTGCGTAGTGAACGAACGAAAGCCCATTATTATTTCTATCAGTCCTAATTTAATTAATTTATACGCCACCTAGATAGTGGCCAGGGTTCACAATCAACATCTTAAAATTTTTGCAAGTTTACTTCCCATTTACATCACTTAAATAATAGGTAATTCCTCAAAAAAAACTAAAGGTTCAAAATCCTTTGGACTTATGGAGACTAATACGGGATAATACTATCAAACGTCAAGATCCAGAAGGAAGATAATTTTTTGATTTATATCATCTCGTCGTCATATTCCCGAGAGGGTATGCAGCATATGGAGTAAATAATTTTCAGTGTTAACTATTAGTTCTTATTCTAAATGACACCAAATCTCTTTTTATTTTCTCACTCAAGTTATTTTCTTCCAAGCATAATCACTTTAGAATTAATGACCATACTCATTTTCTCTTCTTCTTCTCCCACAACTCAAATTCTATTTGCGTTGATTTCCTATACTATCATATACTAATCTCTTCTCAGATATTCATCCACTCACCAATATGACTGGACCATTCTTAATCACATTATTAATACACTATTCTTATCTCTATTCCACGATACATAACTCACATAGTATATGCACGAGTTACCATTTCTTTCACTCACATAATTACCAAGCGTCAGAGTCAAGCACTATTCCAATCTCTTCAGCGACTACCCAATTAATTCTCCTCTCTAATTATCGGATATCTCACTTTTATTGCGCCCCTTCGCATTATATCAAATGCTCTCTTACCCATCACTATCATTTCTATTTACTTCAACAATACTTCTTTTCTCATGTGTGACAAAATCAAGTTCTATTGTGATGTTGTTATGCATAACAGTTCAATATCCCCACCAATTACCATAGCTCCATTTTATTCAGTCATCCCTCCCCATTTGGAGACACTTCTCTCATTTTCTCTTATCTTTCAGCGCAGCGATTCTCTCAATTCCCTTTTACATAATACTTATTCCCATCATTAGATTGTTTCTTTCTTCAAATTTTACTCCTACGAAGATTATACTCATCTTATCTTTAAGTCACCACACAAATTTATTAAATTTACCCTACGTCTTATATTACCAGATTTTTTTGAAATTCTCCACCCCCTTACACCAATTATAAATAGTCATTCTCTCTTTGTTATCCTAATAAACACGCTGTTCTGTACTTGTCTCACTCCTCCCAAATATACTTCTAATATTCTACCACGCTAATATACATATCCACAGATCTTAACTTGTATCCCTAAGCCTTATACACGCTTACACCCAACTTCCATATCCCTTTATTAGATCTTTGCTCCCTGGAGGTTTTAAATAGAATGTACTCTCTATTCTTTCCCTGAAATTAAACAGTTTTGACGTGTTATTAAACTTTTTTACCAACACTCCCAACCCGTTATTACAGATGATACTTGAGTGTAATTTTTTAATAATTTGCACAGAAATAACAGTTGGTGCGTCAGTCAGATTTCAGCAAACCTTGTTCTTCAATCCTCTGCCAACTATCATCTCTTAGAACAGCTTTGAGCTCTGACGCAATTTCTATCTTTATACTAGTTATGCGATTCAATCCTATTTTTAAATACAAGATTTCGAACACTTTCTTACTTCATACATCTTTTCATTTTCTCTCACACATTGTGGGGAGACATTGTAACATCACATCATTATGTTTACAAGGAGTTATTGTTTCATTTATATTTCGGAATTTACAAATGTTAGTTTAATGTTATTTAAATATATTTTTCAAATATAAACAACATATTTCAGAATTTTTTTTATTCATAATGATTATTGAGATACTCACTCCAGCTTTACTACCTTCATTTGGCTGCTGATCTTTTGGCATCTATTTATAATAAATTCCACACTATCTTAATTGTGGTTACTCTATTGTTTTACATCCATCTTTCGCATCTTTCACCCCAATTTGGGCAATTGGATTCGATTATTTTTTTCTCAGGTTCTTCTTGATCAACATTTACTCGTTTCTTCCTCTTTTCCCTCAGATTGTTCATATCTTGTTTCAAAACCTCCCTTTTTGCGGAGTTCTCTACACTTTCTTCCTCACTCTCTTCACATTATTGCATTTATTGCTCTCTTCTTTCGGTTCTATCTATCACTGTAGGTCCCTCACTTGTCTATCCACGTCATATTATCAACTCCAACATTGCCCTTCTCTATTTTGTTTTTAATCACTAATCCATACATTTTTTTATAGCCTAGGTATTTTACTTCTTACAATCTTATCGCAGTATCAGGTACGTCTACCTCCATGTTCACTCAGAGTAATATTCCTGGCGCATCAATCCCGATGTACCTGAGCTGGGCTAGCTTGCCACACAAGGTGTGGGCAGTTCGATAACTATACTGGCTATCGCAATGATGAGATCCTGCCTTCTCGTTCAGTTCTAGTGATATACGTGTGTCTCCCCACCTAGAGCTTCAATCAAAGGTCTGAATGGCAAGCCTCGTGAGTCCGTTAAATTTCTCTTTAGTTTTTTATTGAATCTTTCTCATCTTTCTCTTAAAGGCAATGATATTATATACTTATATTATATTTATTATAAAAATTCATCCCTTCGATATCATATTCTGTCTCTCCGCAAACAGAGAAAAAAACCTCCCTCATTACGTGCGTCCTTTTTATAACATGCTGAATCTCTGTATATAATAACTATCCAAACCATAATTTTTTAGAGAAGAAGCACATATATCGTTTAATCTCAATAAAAAAAGTTTTATCAATATGGTCAACACGCATAATCAAAATCAATAGAATAATCGATTCAAATTCAACAAGTTTCACTTATCACCATCACTGTCTCACACACGCATCCCTTACCAATTTATCCTCATTACTTTACCTTTAAACTCAACGGACTTATTCCGCCGCGCTCGACTTTTTATTTCAATCCAAAACATTAATATTTTTGTTCTTTCATTTTATTAAATCGTTATCAGAAACAATAATTTCATGGGGCACCAAAAGCTTATACCTACCACTCAAGATATACCAGTGTCTTGCACTATCTCTTATCTCGGAATCTCGAACAGTCATATCTCTTTTTTCAAGGGTCCTGTTAACAACAGAATAAGTGAAACTTCCTGGACAACAATAACCACAATATCTCTCTCAATCTAAAAACTGACACCCCAGTCTAAAGCACAAATAAGTTTTTTCATTCAAAGCACTAATATCCTACCCTTGGGCCATAGAATCCGACTACATTTTGGAGATTCTTTTTACATTTTGCATACCAAAACATCTGTCACAAAATGGGTTTTCATTCTTATTATTTCTATTATTACTTTTCAAATAATTATATGAAATCATTCAATCTACCCATCACCTACTAATCTATTAGCCTTAATAAATTGAAAGCTGAAGTTAAATTGCTAAGATCAATTTTAAGTCTAAAGATTTTTATTCATTTTTTTCTCTCATATTTTTTCATTCTCTGATCATCCATCCATTCCCACCTCTCTTTACTCCATCCACTACCTTTTCATAACACCTATCAAAACACTCTATTTTTTCCTCCTTTATTTTTTTCATTTGTCAATTTTCTCACAATGTTTTCTTTGCCTTAATTATTCCAACACTTTTATACAATATGAGTATGATCACTATAACTTTTTTTTAAAGAGTTACTTTCACCATTTTGTATAATACACTTTCAAAAATTCTTTAACTCCAACAATCTCTAATTTCCCAATTGTGTCATCTCTATATCCTTCATGATTTAACCATTTAAATCTTAAGGTAACATTCTTCTCATTAACAATTTCCTGTTCACTTATACTCTATATATTTAACTCCTGCCTGTCACTACAGGTGTTATTTCACAGACTTTTAAAAGATTCGTTTTCACTTCACGTTTCGCTTCACAACACTTAATTCTTCGTCTGATTCTCTTCACTGCATTCTCATTTTTAACCATGTACCCTTTCCCTCACCTGAACCCTCATTTCTATCAATTTTATCCTAACGTCACACAATTCACCATATTCCGATTTATTGTATCCAAAATACCATCTATTTCGTCTATATATCTCTATCTCTCTCTTCTTTATTTTTCTGCATTTTAATTTTTTCTATATAGGACTAATACTATTAGGCAATCTCTAGGCCAATGTGTGTTTTCTTGGCCTATACAACCACCATTATTTTTCATATATCCATCTTTGGCTATGCCTTATTACGATTGTCATTTAAAACCTTTAGTCTTTCCATATCCATAACTTTTCCTAATTACACCTTTATTCGTTTTTTCTTCTACCCATTCCTAATCTTTAATACTTTTTTATCTTTGTCCGTTTCTTGAAAGATTCTCCGTAATACTCCTTTGTATTCATATTCTTCCTGACCACAAGCCCCCAATACAATGTATAATTCCATATTCCCCAATTTAGCTCCATCCAATAGGTGACTACCTTTTAGTTCTTCACTCATTTGTCCTCCACAGAGTAATTGACAATCTTTAGCAACTCTTTCACATCTTAGAATATAATTTCTCATACTTTTTTCTATTTCCTTTTATTGTAATAAATGTTACAGCTTTTTTCATTTTTTCCTTACTCTTTTTTTTTTATAAGCATTATCTAGTCTTTCTACAATTAATTTTACTCCACTCCTGATATAAGGTCATCTCTCTTTATATCTTTAACGACTTCATAAATGCTGTCTCTTAAAACCATCCTAATTTCTACGCCAGGTTATTTTACCTCGTCTTCCAGTATAAGAAACCGATCTTCCACTCTCTCCTTCCAATTTTCATAACCTTCAATCCTTCCTATAAATTTAGGACACTTACGAGTCCTTTTCCTCATTACTTCAACCTTACCACTTGTTGGTTGTTTCTTGTTCATCATCTAGAATCTAGATTATCAGAATTAGGAAGTACGCTCTGCTACCATTGTTTGAATAAATATCCAAGCCAAACTATTTTATGATTTAAAGATAAGAGTTCCACACTTACGTCTTATGATGTCTTTCCTGATGATTTGCTGAAGTT
The DNA here is from genome assembly GCA_015478945.1 of Trachelipus rathkii. Classification (NCBI taxonomy): domain Eukaryota; kingdom Metazoa; phylum Arthropoda; class Malacostraca; order Isopoda; family Trachelipodidae; genus Trachelipus; species Trachelipus rathkii. The sequence goes on along the minus strand of JABUQX010102968.1, from coordinate 7,296 downwards.
GATCTTCTTTATAGTGAGTTAAGTTAAGATTCACAATCACAAACAGGTTTCATACACACACAACTCTTACTTCCAAAGATGGTTTCCCCACTCTGTATTTAAATAAACCCTTATATCAAAGATATTAACGAAAGATAATTATAATTCGGTGTTCTTTAAATATATTATTAAATTAACATTTAAGATAACTTTGGGGCTTGCTATCACTTTCCCTGAAAAAGAGCAAATATAACAAAACTAATGTTTAGAAAAATAAGGTTTCCCTAACTCTTAAATTACTTCGTTCAGCCAAATGTTTGGTTCATCATCTTTTGATGAATAACATTTGCCCAAATATTTTCCTTAAATCAATATTGTAGGTATATAAGCATACTCCACTCAGCAACAATTCATTTTCTTCCTCATCATCACTGTTATCCTATAAATAGAGAATATATACCATTTTGTCCATACATCAGTTATTATTATTATTATTATTATTATTATTATTATTATATTTATTATTATTATTATTATTATTATTATTATTATTATTATTATTATTATTATTAAGATGTGTTTAGCAATTAAATACTTGATACTTTCAGATAATGTACGTGGTGTATTGAAGCAGAATTGAGAATTGTGAAGAAACCTGACTGGATGATGCAGAGAATATTAACCATATTTTAGCATTTGGATACTGAAAAGATAGGAAAAAATTATGTGTTGTATTTGTAAATAAAATGACGATTTCGTTTTGTTGAATAATTGATTCAGATGTTGTTTGTTGTTGATTAAGCACTAGTTCATTTACCTGAATAATAATGATTTGTATATAATTTGATTGACATTGCTGAGAAGTGTGTATCAGTCTCTCTCTCACTTTGTAAGTGGCACATATTTAATCGGTTTATTCGTGCAGTAGTAAATTATCACCTTTAATTCACTTTGTTGATTTATTTCCTTATCAGAATGTATCTTTACATTTTAGCATGGGAGCAAACAAATTTTTTGTTTTTGCACCATCATGGACTATTATATATATATATATATATATATATAGATAATATATATAATATATAATATATACTATATATATAATATATCTATATAGTATATATATATAATATACTATATATATATAATATATATATGAATAATATATATATATATTATATATAACTAACTATATTATATAATATCTACATATATATTGTAAATATTGTAAATAGCAAATTTGCTCAGGCGCGGCCTTTCTGTACTCTTTACCATTATCATGGCTATTTCGTATCCATGGAATACTCCTATCTGGGACCCATATATTTAGGGATTACTTCTCCAGCTGTTTTAATATATTTAATAATAACTTGTTCCATAATTTCCGTCTGGTGGAGTTATGACTATATAAACCTTAGCACTCCATTAACACGTGTTGTAAATCTCGAATCTCTAGATTTCGATCTTCTGTTCCTTAAATTTTTTCTTTCTATTATTTACAATAATCTTCTGCTCTGCTACAGTTTTCTCAATGGAACAGATATTCATGCCCTTTTTTGAGTATCTCACTACTCTAATAACTATCAACTTATCAAAATACAGAGGTCCTGTGTACACAACACTAAAATGTTTGGGCTCTCATGCAGATCCAGGGGAAATGAGGCCGTATGATTCTGCATTCTCAACGATTTGCCGCAACTAATTAGAGAACCTTCACGTATTTCTGATCTCAGTAACCAACTCTTAACACCCTTGATCCTATCCTTCACCATGATCCCGTTCTATAAGTTTCTGATAAGTCTGACAGCACTCCTGTATCTTTTAATTATAATGCTCTCGCTTCTGACACTTTAATCGGACTTACTAGGGGTCTTTGCGTCGCTCCTATGTGAACTATTCCTGGAGCGACTGCTTCTGCCGATAATGTCAAGACTACAACCGATGATGGGATAAGCAGGTTCAATCTTTCGACTAAATCTTCTCTTAACAAAATCGATGGTTCTATTGTGCTTGTTCTCGCACCATTCAGGCTAGGAACTGTGTAATAGTAGAGGAAAAATCTGTTCCTCCGAGCAAACCGGACTTTTACTAAGCGAAAATGAGCCGATTATCCTTGGTTCCTCCTTTTTACCAAAAGCATCTGTAACAGCTGCTGTGATTCTGCCTTTCTTGCTCTTATTCGCTCTGATGGTTCTGTTGCTAATAGCCTAGCTGAAAAGGCTAATCTCTTTAACCTCTTGTTTTTAATCCAATTCAACTCCAGAAGACGACTCGGGCAATCCTCCTACTTCTTTGGGATGTCTCATGCCTCTATTCTCGTGACTGCATTTGATCAGTTGCATAGGCTTTTGAAATCTATGGACTTTAGGAAATCAAGTGCCCCGGATGGCATTGCTTCCCAAATTTTGAAGGAGTGTGGTTTTGGGCTGGCGACGTCCCTCGTTCAACTATATTCTTCGAACTTCAAAATTAGTACTTTTCCTTCAATATTGGAAGCAGTCATATATCCAACCTATTCCGAAAAAAGGAAGTCGCCCTAATCCTTCTAAATCTCACTTGTATTCTGTCAAAGATCTTCGTAACCATTCTCAACTCTCATTTCTTGAATCATTTGGAATCCTATTCCCCTCTTTCGAATCATCAGTATGGCTTCCGGTGCTCGAGGTTTAATGAAGATATACTTATCTATCTACAGATTTATGATCTTTTGTCCTTAGATTCTATGGGGACTCTTGGTGGTGGTGTTTGACATATCTACGGCATTTAACCGGGTATGGCATGCGTCTCTGTTCCCTAAGTTTCCCTCATTTTTGGTTCCTCTTTCCTTACTTTTAGTTAGATTTTTTCAAATCGTTCCATATTGGCGGTTTTGATGGATCGACTTCTTCCTTCCCTGTCAATGGTGGTATTTCTCAGTCTTACAATCTTCTCAACTACTCCTCTAACTCTATCCATTCAGATGTATATGACTCTTCTACTCATTTCAAATCTCTTCCCTCTAGTCTTAATTTTTCTTATTCCACTCCAGATCTGGATAGAATCTCCCAGAGGGGTCGTCTCGACCTTTTAAAATTAAACAAAAAACACATTCATTAAATTTTTTGTTAATGTCTGGTCTACGGGTTTTGGTGTAAAGGCCTCCACAATCTTAAGTTTCTGGACTTTACATGATCCGTATAATATTATGAAGTGTTTGGAAATATTACCCATGGTTGATTGGCCATGTGTCGTGTGGAAATGTGCAAAGATTTTACTGGGATTGTAGCGATGTTGATATGCCCTATCCGACAATCTATTCGTCGTGTAACCAATATATGTCGACGTACAGTCTGACTCCGGGCAGTTAATCAGTTCATCAATAGAATTCAAGAGTTGTCATGCTTAAAATTAACTTACGAAGCTTAGATTAATAATACTGTTTTTTTTTTAGACATCAAAATTAACGTTAATTCTGATGGCTCATTATCTTGTCGGGCAAAGCATTTCTTGTGCTAAAGGAGAATGATAACCGTTTGGATTTATGGTATAGTCTGACTTTAATTTTTGAGGTGAGAGTTCAAAATATTACGAAGGCACTTCTCTTCCTTATTGAGGTCTATAGCACTGGAAGTTTTGAAGAAGAAATTTGTTGAATTTTTCAGGTTATTTTTACTTTATTATATAATTTTGTAAGGGTTTTATTAATTAAGTTTTCAACTGAATATTGTGGATGATCACAGTTAATTAAATTTTACTTAATGCGGCAAATTTCTTCATCAAAAGTTGTCCAAGTTGAACATAAGTTGTATGCTCTGTAAACTAGAGTTTTTACGATAGATTCTTTGTAAATAGTCGGTGAATATGATCCATAGTTCATATATAGACCATTATCAGTGGGTTTGACATGTATACCTGTAGATAGAGAGCTATCAGAATTAACGTTAATTTTGATGTCTAAAAAACACACAGTATTATTAATCTAAGCTTCGTAAGTGAATTTTAAGCATGAAAACTCTTGAATTCTATTGATGAACTGATTAACTGCCCGGAGTCAGACTGTACGTCGACATATATTGGTTACACGACGAATAGATTGTCGGATAGGGCAATATCAAACATCGCTACAATCCCAGTAAAATCTTTGCACATTTCCACACGACACATGGCCAATCAACCATGGGTAATATTTCCAAACACTTCACAATATTATACGGATCGTGTGAAGTCCAGAAACTTAAGATTGCGGAGGCCTTCAACACCAAAACCCGTAAACCAGATATTAACATAAAATTTAATAAATTGTCAGTTAAACTTAATATTATTTGATTTAATTATTGTATATATCAATTAAAACACTCATTCGCTTGCAAAAAACTTTCCTCTGAAGATGTCTCAAGTACAGAGACGAAACGCGTCAGGAAATCTGTGTAAATATGTCTTCTACTTCTTTTGTAAATTATTTTCAAAAATAGTTGTAAGTAAACTCAATAATGTACAAAAATAAATATTTAGAACCTTGAAAGCGAAATCTAAAACTTTTATAAAATCAAAGGCTGATGTTGAATTATTAAATAATACTAACAATTTCTCCCTGTTTGGTGTTGGTTATTGAGACTTGCATGTATGTTATCTGATTTGACCTCTCGACTCTCTAGTATCATTGATAGTTCGTGTACAAGACCCACCACGGCCCACAGAGAAGCGGCCACACTGAATTGAATAAACTAAATGGGTGGGTCTTGGCTTATACATATTTTAAATGCCAAAAGAAAATTTGGATGGTGAAATGAATGTTCAGTCAAAAATAAAAAGCTAAATAAAAAGATGTCCTTGAATTATAAATAGTCCTAATATTATATAACAAAATCATACGTGTAAAGAATATTAAGTTCTTGAAGATAAAAGGAAAAATAGTTACTGTTAAAGTGGGAGAATTCAGAAAAGGTATGGGATAAGCTCTGAGAAGGTGTTTTGACTATAAAGTAGGAAAATGGAAAATGACGATGGCGAACGGGGTTCAGTTGGGGACAATCGATAAAGATATGGTGAACAAATAGTGGGGTATGGCGTAGGCAAAATTTGCAGATGGAAGGATGGTCTCTTGATATGTGGTGTCTGTTAGTGATATTGTTGTGGCCAATATGGAGACGTGCAAGAAACACCTCGTAGAAGGGCTTTCGTCGGTGAGAGGAAGACCACTCATCAATGTTTGGCTTTATGTGTCTAAGTTTCGCCCATCATTGATCACTCGTCCAGCACTCTTGCCAATAAGACCGGAAGCCTTGTTGGAGAGTAGGGTAATAATCAGTTGATATAAGGGGACCTAATGGCATCCGAGAGGTCTTGGTTAAGGAATAGAATTCGAAAAAGCATGAGAGAGGAGAGGAGGGTATTGGAGATGCTGCGGTCAGGAAAGACCAGACGCACCCACACTGTCCCCTGTTTTAGAACCGTCAGTAAACACGAGTAAATCCACCGTGAACTGCGGAATGAGACAGAAATGATGCCTTTAACAGGGCAGCAGGGTGGCTATATTTGAAGAGAGGTCAGGAGCAGGGAATAGCCAAGGTGTATACCCTTCATCATAAGAGAACGGCAGCACTTTTTGCAAAAGATGTTGAGAAGTTTAGGGATGTTTTTATATCTTAAACTTTGTTTGGCAAATGGTTCAGTAAGGAGGGATTCTGAGGTATATCTCCCAATAATCCGGGTGTTAGAGTATTATGGCATTCGGTTGAAAACGAAGAAACTTTGTGCACATGATGTATTCCCTTCAAGAGAGGAGTAGCATTTCACACTCGATTCAACGTTCAAGGCTCACCCAGCGGAGACGATCAGAAGGTTCCGGTGGAGATACGGTTCGCCTCGTTTTGGATGGGATCTAACAGGTGTAGTAGAGTTGGGAAGGCCTGACCATATACTACGCAGCCATAGTCCAACTTCGATCGGATTTGGGCAGTGGTAGGTGACGTAAAAGGGACTTGCGATCAGCACCCCAAGATTTTGAGGGGAGAGACGCAATACATCAAGTACGCAATGACAAGTCGTTCACAGGAGTTTAATGTGCGGTTCATTTGTTAGGTGTCATTTAGAATGAGTCCTAGATATTTGACTTGGGAATTACAGAATGGTAGAACCATATAAGGTTAGGTTCGCGGGAGGAAGGTGGCAGGTTCTTCGGCTCCCTTTTTTCCTATATACTACTACTGAGGTTTTAGTGGATGAGAAATGGAAGCCATGGAAGTTACCTCATTGTGAAATATTGTTAATAGCTAGTTGAAGTTGCCATTCAAGAAATGACAGCCTAGCACCGGCAATACATAGTGCAAGGTCACCAACAAAGAGAAAAAATTAACCGTCTCTGGAAAAGAAGTAACGATGTCATTGAATCAGAGAGCAAATAATAATAATACACTTTGAACACTGCCCTGCGGAACGCCTTCATCCAGGGTAAAGTGGCGTGATAGAACAGAAGAGCACCGAACCTGGATGGATCTGTCTGACAGAAGGCATTTAATAAAGAGAGAGGGAGCTGTCCTCGGAAACCGAGCGAGTGGAGTTTAATAAGAACCCCAGTTCTCCACGTTGTGTCATAAGCCTTTCAAGGTCAAAAAGACCCCAAGAACCATCCCACCAGTTGAGGTTTACCGGATGTCATGATCCAGTTTTAACAAGGGATTTGCGGTCGAACGATTTTTTTAATTGTTTAAGAGGAATATGAGGAATGGGTAAGAAAGGATTACTTACAACCTAACTATCCCTACACGTAAAGTAAACTCCCGATAACACTCCCCTTAATGATGCTTTAAAAGAGAATGAGGGAGGGGAAAAGGGATGATATTTGGATTTGCGCCATTATTATAAAGGTTAAATGAGTGAGATGATTATGACAAATATAATATATACAAAAAAAGATATATAGTAAGGAAAGGTACTCAAACCTGCCCACTACTGCAAACTCGAATAATACCACTGGGTCCAGTTTCCTACCACCTGTTGCTTCGAGGGACCCGTCTTTCCGCTACAAGAAGCTTCCTATATATCCTAAAGACTTAAACATTAATCCAAGATAATTCAAAGTAAGTCAAAGGTCAAAAAAGGGACCACATATTTACAATTATTAAACCTAAGGAAGAAATAACAAAGTGATTAGTGCAACCATAAAAACAAGAAATAAACAAAAACATCGCACTTAGCTAGAATACATGCTCCTCATGCTGACTCGTAAGCTTGATCGAGAAGAAAACATGCCAAAGGATAAAAAAATGATAAAACTAATAAAGATATATGTTTAATATATATATATATATATATATATATATATATATATATATATAT
>JABUQX010102967.1:0-22795 GCA_015478945.1 Trachelipus rathkii | reverse complement strand
GGCGTGAAAAAATCCTGAAGATGTTATAACCTATTCTAAATGAGGTAATCAGCTAAATGTATAGAAGAGCATACAGAGAAAGAATTCACAACAAAACTTAAATGTCGAAAGATAAAGGTAGAAAAACTTATAATGAAAATCACAAATTTTTGCACCGTCACAACGCATTCAAATTCAATTGATTCATGAGATTTCCGAAAATTCATTCAAATGATTTATGATTCTTGGCGAAATTAAGGAAGAAACATTCATGACGAATTTGATAATATACCTGTAAGATTGATTAGAAATGATGGTTTATTCTTCCCCAAGAATGATAATGACTACCCAGAGTTGCCAGCTCATCATTTGGAAAAGATGAATGGAGGTAGCGGAAATTGGTGTCTCAATAAAATTCAAAAAAACATATTAAAAATCAAAATTCTTGTTATTGGAGGTCTTTTACTTTTACAGCTTCTCTGCATTGATTGGTCTGTTTGTTAACATGGCTTGTATCATAATTCACGATTTTAGAGAATAAAATGTCACTGAAAAATCGTTCAAGAGACACTTCGCAATTTTTGTTTTATTCTACAAAATTATTTTCAAGGAAAATCTTTTCTGTATTTGGAACGTTTCTTGGTCAACGTAAGTGGAAATTATGAAACTTGAAGTGAACTAAAATTTTTATGTATTGCTTGGTATTTAATTGTATTCTATTTTACAAATAAAAAATTAATAACTTTGTAAATGTATTAGCACAGCTAACTATTATGAAACCGATTTTCTTAACAACGTGAGGAATTTATTTCTGCGGCTGAGTAGTAAATGGATCAGTGTACAAAAAAACTTAATTTTTCGAGAGTAAAAAATAATTTTTATCTATTACTGCATTCCTCACAATGTTGTTATACTTTTTAAAATCAGTATATCATCGTTACTATCTATTTAACATCTATATTATTATTATTATTATTATTATTATTATTATTATTATTATTATTATTATTATTATTATTATTATTATTTATTATTATTATTATTATCGTAACAAACACGGAGGCGGAATAAAGGTTTTTGTCCTGTAGGCTGTTCAGTCTGCTGTGATGGAACAGTATTGCACGGTGAATGAACTATTTGAATGTCTACCAATGAAGGTCAGTATTAACAATTCTAATTTTTTGCTGTTATCAATATATAGACCCCCAAGTGGTTCGATAGCTCAGTTTAATCGATGTTTTTTCAATATATTGACCGGCTGACTGTCGAATGCAGGAGGACTGTTGTTATAGGTGACAAATATATAAATCCCCTAAACTTGCCTTCTTATGAGATATTTATTGACAAGTTTTGTAAAGATCATTTTTATCTTATATTAATGGTCCTACAAGATATTCTTTGGAGAACCCGATCACTAAGCATTCGATTCTTGACCAGGTCTGGTGTAATTTTGAAGATGTAAATTATTCAGCAGTGGTCGGGTGTGAGATAACTGACCATCATTTAGAACTTAAAATTTTGCAGACATAGGATATAAGTAACTATAAAATGTCATAAGAATCTCTTGCAAAACTCTAACATAAGTATGGATTTGCACCAAAAACTTTTCCTTACTTCGCAGGCAGGAAAGACCGTACCATTACCGGTAATGTGTTTTATTTTCATTCAGCACCATAATTGACGTTCAACAAAAGATTGTTTCTAGATTTCCTTTTATTTCAAATTTCGAAAACTTTACACAAATGAAGAATGGTAGAAAGATTTCCTTGTACTACCCATTTATTTGCAAACGCACGTTCGTTCGCAAAGGTCGCCGCGGTTATATATAATTCAATTTCTATATTACAGTACTTTCAGCCTTTCTAATTTATGATTTTGCCTTCTCAGCAAAGCAATGTTTATACTCGTATGTATATTTAAAGTTTCTGGTTTTAATTACCGACTAAAAAAAATACATCAATGAGAAACCCTGCACAAATCTGACAAATATTGCGGGGCATTTGCAGTTAGAATTAGAAAGCATACTATTCTTCCAATTAAACTTGGCAATCGCTGGTCTAAGGCTTTTAATTAAATCAAATGATTAACATCGCAAGAAAAATTTATTCAAGACTTTTAATTCAATTTAAAACCCAGTTATTATTTCCAAGTGAAAAAATTTACAGTAACCCTTTAAGGTCCCACTGGAAGTGAGAGTACCATATTTTTTATCGCTAATTTTTTGGCCAAATATAACCGATTTTCTGATTTTTTTCAAAGGTACCAAAAAAGTATCAATATATGTCGTCAGAATCGTTCACAATATCTAAAAAAATCATTAGTGTTATCACAGCTGTCGCGAGAAAAGGGTGTTTTAGGCTTTGAAAGATTTTTTTTTTTTTTTCGTGAAATGATGTTTTTCTGTGGTTATTTACTTATTATAAGAGTTTTTTTTTGTATTTTTGTTGTTGTTTTTATGTAGTAAAAAAGCTAAAAAAAAAAAAGTTACTCTTACTAAATTTTCGAAAAAATAGGCTAACACGATGTAAAAAGCCTCCGGTTCACATGTGACTTCAAAGTACCATCGAGGCTTAGCAACCATAAAACAAATAACACGACTCTGACTCTTTTTATTATTATTATTATTATTATTATTATTATTATTATTATTTATTATTTTTATTATTATTATTATTTTTATTATTATAATATATATATATATATTATATATATATATATATATATATATATTATATATATATATATATATATATATATAGAAAGGGGAAGGGGAAGATCTGATAATTGGGTAGACAAGGTGACAGACTGTATTGCCATACGTTGGTATGATAATAAGTCTGTACACTTGTTATCCAACTATGCTGGTGTTGAACCCCACGATTTATGTTGCCGGTGGGATTCAAAGGTACAGAAATATGTGGAGATCGAGAGACCATTCTCTGTACACGAGTACAGTAAGTATATGGGTGGAGTCGATCTTGCAGATATGCTCATTGAGCTATACAGGATTGACTTCAAATCCAGAAAATGGTATACTCGGATCTTCTATTATTTGCTGGACCTTTTGATTAATGCCTGGCTGTTGTACCGGAGGGTGCATGTGAGCAAAAATGAGGAAAAACCCTTTTGCCACTAGTTCAATTTCAAAACCGACGTGGCAGAAGGTTTATTGAACTCTATCCACACTGGTACCCCAAGAGGAAGACCGAGTTCTACCAGAAGGGGGGCCAGAGGGGGAGCCAGAGCTGGAGCAATTCGTAACCAAATACCTAACCGCGAATATACTCCTGCATTGTTGGTCAGGTTTGACAACATCTCTCACTGGCCATTCTTTACCAAGAAGAGGAAACGGTGCAAACTTTGCATCAAACAAAGGACAATAGCGATGTGTGAAAAATGCAAAGTCCATCTGTGCTTGGTGAATCGGGGAAACGGCACTTCGTGTTTCGTTCAATTCCATTATTATTATTTGCTGGACCTTTCGATTGTCAATGCCTGGCTGTTGTACCGGAGGGTGCATGTGAGCAAAAATGAGAAAAAAACCTTTATGCCACTAGTCAATTTCAAAACCGACGTGGCAGAAGGTTTATTGAACTCTATCCACACTGGTACCCCAAGAGGAAGACCGAGTTCTACCAGAGGGGGGGCCAGAGGGGGAGCCAGAGCTGGAGCAATTCGTAACCCAATACCTAACCGCGAATATACTCCTGCATTGTCGGTCAGGTTTGACAATATCTCTCACTGGCCATTCTTTACCAAGAAGAGGAAACGGTGCTAACTTTGCATCAAACAAAGAACAATAGCGATGTGGGAAAAATGCAAAGTCCATCTGTGCTTGGTGATCGGGGAAACGGCACTTCGTGTTTTGTTCAATTCCATAAGCATTGAATCAGGTCTTCCTCTCCCCTCTGTCACATATATATATATATATATATATATATATATATATATATATATATATATATATTATATTGTGTTTATTATTTTTTAGTTTTATATAGGAAATAGTGTAAAGTTTTTTTTTTATTTTTTATAGTATATACCGTATATATAAAAAAAATATATTGCAAAGTTAATTTTTATTATATATATATATATATATATATATATATATATATATATATATATATATATATATATATATATATATATATATATATTAAAAATGTTTTTGGTTTTTTACCTTTTATATTTTATGTATATATTTTTATACTTTTATAAAAATTCAAAAATTTTCATAACTGTATTTATTTATACCTTATTTGCATGTTTTATTTACTAATTTACCCCATTTTTATGCAAATAATTGCTACAGTGCCAAATATCAAAAATAGGAGTTAAGTCCCGATGGGACTCCATAGTCCCATTTTTTTGGGGGCACTAAAATTTTTTTTTTTTTTTTAAATAGTCCTAATGTGTTATTAGGTTCATTTACCTCATTTTTTTTTTTTAAAAAAAAAATTTAAAATTTTTTTTTTCATATTTCGGGACTTAAAGGGTTAATAGTTTTAAAATCCACTTCACCGATGACAAACAAAAAAGAAACGATTGAACCTAAAAGAATATCAGTACTAGATGCATAGTATTGTAATTAAGTGGTAGCAAACTATTCTATTATTATGTAATCAGTAAACCTCATAATTTATCTTCAAACACAAGTATAAGCCTTAGCATAAAATTTTCTATTTTTTCACGGAACGACAGACTACGTCAAAATGGCGTCTAGTTGCTGCCGCTTACAAATAGTTGTTGTTCAAGTTTCATCACATCGTACGTCTGGCAAAAATTTTTTTCCAATTTTTCTTTTTAAAAATATACAAACGTTACTAAATTGGTATCTAGATTTCTTTTAAATTTGAATGTTTCGTTTTTATTTTTATTTTTTTAACGAAAATTATATTTTATACATAAAAAATCATTTGAATTTCTGAGATCAACAACCAAACGATATATATATATATATATATATATATATATATTATATATTATATATATTATTATATATATAATATATATATATATATATATAATATATATATATATATATATTATAAATATATATTTCACAGAAATATATATGAATGCATAAAATTATATGAAGAAGAATAAAAAGAGGGATCTTTCAAAGATAGTGATTTTAAAATTTTAGAATATAAAAACTTGTCAAAAATGATGAAAACCTTAATTTATGTCAAAAAAAATTATAGATTATAAAAATTATAGGAAAGAAGTGCCTCTTTGAGTAGCTGATGTTCTTTCCTCTTCTGTGAAACTATTACCAATTGTACTATCCAGTTTGGAACCAATGAACCATCTGAAATGATGGGACTTTTTTAGGCTCCTGTTTCTATTATATTATTATTATTATTATTAATATTATTATTATTATTATTATATTATTATTAATTATTATTATTATTATTATTATTATTATTAAAATCTAAAAACTTGACTCTTAAATCCTTTTTTGAACTTAGATAGTAAACTTTTAGGCCAATTAGTTATTAATAATAATTTAGGTAAGATTCTCTATTCTTTCATGCCATAATAAATATGGAGGGCAATAAAAACTAAATTACACCAACAGCTAAAATGAATTTAGTTTGAAATGCTTACCCTTTTTTAGAAAAGAAGATCCTCTAATTTTAATATATCTCTCCTCATCCTGAGGTGTTGTCCCAAGCCTCTTGTTTATCTTCAGGTCTAGGTATGGTAGCCTAGGCCACTTATTGAATGATATGAAAAAAAATAATAAACTTTTTAGTTTGTTATTATTATTTTTTCTTATTCTTTGGCCCATTTAAGTATTGTATTTGTTTATATAAATCCCTTCTTTTTATTTATTATTATCCAGTTGTGCAGACTAGAAAACCATAGTTCTAGCTCCAGAGAAATGTATTTTAGGTCTGCACCTTTATCCCATTGCTCAATGTTGCAAGAAAATTAGGGTTGGGGCTTTTGCCGTTCGTCAAAAATCCAAAAGTCATAACAAAAGATCTCTGACGTCATGGCACATTTTAGGGTGCATTCAAAACCAAGGCTAATGGTGTATTAGTTAATTATTTTTTTTTTTTATTATTTATTTATTTTTTTTTTTTTTTATATTCAATAAGGATTTAAAAATCAAATTTCACACTTCAATATGGCCACTTGAATAAAAAAAAAAAAAATAATAATATATATATATATATATATATATATATTATATATATATATATATATATATTATATAATATATATATATTATATATTATTATACAGTATATAAAAATAAAACAATATACATTGTATAAGGTACATAATATACATTAATACAATGTTATATTTTTTTACACTGGAGAGGCCAAAAATTTAAAATTCTAATGGAATTAATTTTGAAAATGTATGCAAAGTAAATTATTTGATAACAAATTCATTTTACATTGTTATTTCAAATGCATATCAATGTCTCTATTACAGAAGGACACAACCATTTGATAACCACTGCTGGAGATACTAAAGTTGCCCTTGATTTATGAGCTTTTTATGTAGCTCTCTACATTGAACTGCAGCTTTCCTTTTTACCTTGCTGTCAGCATCACTATTACTATCATTAGTGGTGGAAACTGTTTCTGGCAGATTTTCATGAAATTTGTTATGCTTTTTTATTAATAAGATTATGTCCGATATGTGTCGGGTTATTGTTTCTTGGTTAGGTTTTTTAATTTTTACAGAAACAGTTTCTCCTAAACTATTATTTTCAATATCTTGTACTGTCCCCATACTGTAAAAGTATGGTTTACAAAATTTTTCTCTAATGGCTACAACATCTCCAACTCCCAGTGAAGGTATGTTTTTTATTTTTATATTTGTCTTGCTGATTAGTGGCAAGATATTGTAAGTTTGCTAAGAATTCATCATAGTACAAATCATTCAAATTAGATTTCACTTTTCTGTATATTTTTGAAAAGTCAAATATTAACTGTCCTGATCAGGGTTCACAAGGAGACCAATCAGGATCATCTGAATGATCTATACCATCATGAAATAAATGAGAAGAAACAACCAGAGCTGGAACCTCATATCCCTTCAGCAATATCTCCGGTGTTATTGCAAATGGGATATTTGGATCCACCTCAGGGTTTCTTAATATTGGCTTAAATGCTACCGGCCTTTTATTTATAAGCATGTTTTGCTTCCCTAACTAATAAAGAAAACTCATCCTGCTCTAATATATTTTTTCCTATAGCACTATAGATAATGTTTTTCACCTGTTTGACTAAAGATTCAACTAAACCTCCTAGAAAACTAGCTTTACCAGGGTATGGTGAAAACTCCAAAACTTTTATATTATGGAGAGTTAAATAATTTTTAACATCTACATCATCAATAAAATTTTTAATAATTTGCACTGAGCTTACTATACTACTTCCCTGGTCACTAATTATAAGTTGTGGAAATCCAAAATCAAACACATGAAATTGAAAAGCAGAAATAAAGCATTTATTATCTACATTTTTACATAGAACAAGGTTTACAGCTCTAGTGTATGTGCAAGTTCAAATTAATATTGTAAATTTCTCTACTACTATTATTTATTTTATTTAAAAGTTTTTATTTGTGGTCAATGAATATTTCTCTAAATGGAATTTGAGATGGAATTTATTCTATAATCTTTGTAATGGTTCTGATTAATTTTTATGGTTCTGCCATACATTAATTTACATTTGATGCAGTCTTTAATGTTTTTCTTAATTACTGAATATGCTGTTGGAATATAAAACTCCTTTCTTATTATAGCTAGAAGTTTATATACACATATATATTTTCTATTTGACCAATTCTTTAATTAATATATTGTTGGGGTTGGATTTGTGTTAGCTATTAACTTTTTATAACGCAAACATCCCACTATTTTTGCAAATTTACTCTTTACTCTAATTATATTGTTTTTATCAAGAAAAAGATTGAGTTGTGTGACCAAATTTGTTTCCTTATTATTTTTTGGGTTTATTAAAATACTGATATGTTTCTGAAAATTTTTTGTTTGATATTCTTAAAAAATGACATTACCAACTTTTCTCATATAAGCATATGCATTTTGGGTAATAATTGAAAATAAAGTAAAGGTTTTCTCATGTACTTTAAGCTTTAAATTATGAATAAATTTTCTTACAAAATGTGAAACTTTAAATAGTTTATTCAATGAAGAAAACCTATCTAATTTAAATAAGGGTACATATGAAAAAGTTTGAATATTATAAATATTAAAATCTGTATTAATGTATTATTCATGTATATAAGGGATTGGAACGTGACTTTAACCTTTTCATTATGTTATTTAATAACAGGTCCATTTAAAATAAAGTGAATTTTTTATAAAACCCTTATATGAAACACATCGAGTTAACATTAATCACTAGGATTTCTGAGATCCTATCATAATGATGAAAATTAATCGGTGTTTTGTGACATTTCCATTTTCACAAACAGTCAAAATAGAATATTTGTACTGGTTCCTTTTCTTTTCAATTTTGTTTTAATTTTCAATTTTTTTTATCAAAATAAATGTTACCATGAATCAGTATATAAATGTAATTATTATTTTTAAAGGTGTGAAAGTGTTAGTTAAATTGTCAAGCATTTCTTAGACACTGAACTCCAAATTTTACGGCAAATAGCTCTAAAACTGGAATAGATCTATTAGTATTTTTGTTTGAAATTAATTTATTTTTTGCACATAAAAAATGCAGCTCACTACTATCTGCATTTTGTAAATATAAGACACTACCATAAATGTCTTTACTAGCATCAGTAAATGCTATAATATTATATGAAGAAGCATAATCCCCAATAAATCTTTTTAGTTCAGGTTTTTTGCTTTTATTATATTGTGAGCAAATATTTTTATTTTTAGTAAATTACTATCTAATTTTTTGTCCCAAGTTAAATCTTTGTTATTTTGTAGTTTATGTAAAAAAAGTTTAGCCCTGTTTTTTCCAGGAAGTCCAATATTTAGTGGATCAAATAGACCATTTATAGTAGATAAAATAGATCTCAAAGTGTTTGCTTTAGGATCCATTTCATTATTTTTATTATATAAAGTATCATTATGAGTATCCCACATCATCCCTAATAGTTTTATGTGATTATTTATAGGCTCATCTACATTAGTGTTATTGTCTAACTCACTATAATTTAATTTTTTAAACTCTGGTGAATTACTATGAAATTGTTGCAAATTAAACCCATAATTGTTAAATATTACATGAGACCTATGATAAGCAAGAATAATTTCACTTTCAGAAGATGAAGAATAACCTAAGTTATTCATATAAGACAGGTTATACAACATCTTCCTAAGTTCATATTCAAACTCATTCACAAGTATGAACATGCAATATTAAAATTATGTAAAGTGCTACCATGAGAATGGAAGGGCTACATCTAATACCAAACGGAAGTCGCATTAATTTATAAGAAACAATACTAAAATCATTTTCTTTTATATTTTTTGAGAACCACAAAAAATGGAATCTTTCAGTATCCTCAAAAGGCAATTTAATATTGAGAAAGGCTTTCTCCAAATCGAATACCAGCAGATACTGATTGAACCTAAGTAGTGTTAATGCTATATCTAGTCTATTATTTAAATTAGGTCCTGGTAAGCTAACATTATTATGTGATAAATTAGTTTTTTGGGTTTTATCGCATAGGTTCGACAAATATACAATTCGGCATTTTGTCGTTTCTACATGATCTCTAAAAACTGCATTATGAGCTAAAAATGAAACTTTATTATTATTTTTTACTGTATTTATTTCAACAGGTTGAATGATACCTTGGTTAAGTTGGTCAAAAATGACATTATTATATGCTTCTAATTTTAGAGGCTCTTTTTTATATTTTTTAAGTATTGATTTCAATACAGAATTAGCCAATAAAAATTATTTGGCAAAAATTTTATTAATTTATTTATTCCATAACAAGGCATAATTCATCGACCTGTATCCTATCTACATGCTGTATTTGTAATCCAAGTATTTAATAAGTCCATATCTAACTCTGAGAATTTTTTAGGACATTCAAAACTATTTTAATTTAATAATTCAATTTAAATTTTGTATTTACTAAAATATGATCCAATTCTATGCTAGTATTATTATTTTTGAGCTAGATTATGAGATAGAGTAATCATTTTCTAGTCAATTCCATCTTATTTTCTTATTTTGACATTTTTGCGAGCAAATCGCTTGTTCTTTGAATTTCTTTTATATACTTCAAATATGGCAAATTTTTATTTTAATTTGATTCAAGTCCCCAGCTAATAAGATCCTAAAGACAGCTGTAATTATAACCAGTGAACTGTTGTTTGTTAACCCAAATGAGCATGCATTTATTGGTAGTATGTGGGCTCCATTCACACCTAATAATATATGGATTTCCTTATTATTCTTATTTCTTAAGTGCTTATCAGCTAAAGGTATTTTATGTTCCTCAAATGCCTTTACAATTTGAGGGGAAGGTATATTCACTCTGGTTTGTATTGAAGGGACCACAGCTGCTACAATACTGTTATTTTTATTATTTATTTTTATATCAATTTCTATAATAGAAGTTTTGTAATATTTGCTTTCATTGAAACCTTTTATGTTAAGCATTATTTCAGACTGTACAACTTTATATTTAATTTTTTGTGCTACTGTCTGCGATATAAAATTTATTTCCGACCCAGAATCATATAAAACCCTCAAATCTTGGTTGTTATTGTTTTATTTATACAAGTTGTGGTGAAGGTAGGAAGAGTTATGTTTTGAGTGCTGGTTACATTTAAGGAACTTAATAACAAACAATTTGCTACTTGTTCTGAAGAAGGGTTATCTACAGGTGTAACATTTAGTTCAACAACATTGGTTGATGTCTCTGCTTGTGCATTATTTTTATTTTTATTGTTTTTTGGTTTTTGAGTTGGATTAGGTCCACTTTGTTTTTTATACATAAAAATGCGGAGTGCCATGAGTTACAATTTTTACATTTAGCATTAAATTTAAACCTACAGTTTTCAATTTTATGATTCAAGTACCCACATTTAATACAACCTCCCAATTCTTTGATTTTTTGCAATTTGGATTCAGGTGTTTTGAAAGTTGGGCAACTATACAATTTATGGTCCATACAATCTGATGTTTGTAATGTTTGACAAATGGAACAACCCCAACCCTTTTTGTGTTTCAGTATGTTTTTTGTTTTTTGATTCACATCAATATTAGTAGCTAAGCTACTGTTTTTTTTTCAACTTGTGATGTTGTTTTAGTAGTGTATGTATTTGCATTGTTTTGTATTTACTAACCACTCTTCCAATTCTATTATGACTTCAAATGCCATTATTTAAAATTTCATCTAAATTTGGATATGTATTATTTGTAATGTTTATATATTGGGTTTGATATATTTCAGGCAAACTGTTCCACAAAAAATATTGGCAAATCACTTTACTATTTATTTTTAAACTATCTATTTGGCTTTCTATTAATTTAGCTTCACTAACCCAATCATAAAAATTATTATTTAATTTTAGTTTTATCAGTTTTTCAATAACTGAATATTGTTGTAAAGTTTTATTACTGAAGGCACATTTAAGCAAATTTTTTGCCATATCATAATCCATATCTGCCATGGGGCTTTTTTGTATTAAAATTTTCGCTGGACCTTTGAGTTGTTTCATTAGACAAGAATGTTTAGCAAATTTATTGTATTTCTCTCTATCCATTATTTCTTCAAAGTTTTTTATGAACCTATCAAAGTCTTCAGGCTTTCCATCAAATTCAGGGAGCTGGAGTTCGGGTCGTTTTAAACCAGAGAAACCAGTTTCATTATGATTATTATTATTAGAAGAAATATTCTGCATAGGACTTATTTTATTTTCAATTTCACTTATGAGAGATGAGATGCCAAAGGCATAGTACTCATTTTTTTCACAAATTTTATCTGCGCTTTCAAATGTGAATTCTTAACAGTCATATTTTAAAATATTTATTATTTTATTATCAACTCTGTAACTTCTTTTAATTTTGTTTTTAAATTTAAGATGAGACCCTTTAACTCATTATCAGTGTATAAATCTATATCAGCTGTGATCTTATTTATCAGTTTTGTAACAATAGCCCTTTTTGTGCCTCTTTGTTTGACTAGAGATAAAACTTGTTGAAATAATGAGGTTGGGCTTGCCCCGTCACTAATTATTTCTTCAACAATTTTTAACTCTACATTTGGGTCCACTACATCCATATTAAAAAATAATCTATGTAAAATGTTTTAAATATTGTATATCAATTTATTTATTTATTTATTTTTTTTTTTTTTTTTTTTATTTTTTTTTTTTTTATTTTTTTTTTTTTTTTATATATTGTCAGTCTCGATAGGCCTCTGTGGCTTCAACTCATCTATTTTATAAGTTTAATATTAATAATAATAGTCAATAACTTTACATAGTATACAGTACATAAGTTATGTACCGTATATTTTTTTGTTATAATATGTTGTCAGTCTCGATAGGCTTATGTGGCTTCAACTCAAATTTATTTATATATTTATACTGAATATACAGTATATGGTACATATTTTTGTGCCTATAGCTATATATACAGGCTTTTATATTTTTATCAGACCCTATTTAATTTATTATTATTTTACCCTATGTGGCTTCAAAACTGTTCTTATTTTCTTATATTCAATACCTATAACTTTTGTCTCAATAGGCCTATGTGGTTTCAACAAAGCCAAATATTTTTAAGGCCAAACACACCAGAATGAGGAGGAATATCATCTTTTGAGGAAATTCAATATTAAGTTTATTCTTTTGTCTGCGCCATTCACAAGAAAAATATATATGAATGCATAAAATTATATGAAGAAAGAATAAAAAGAGGATACTATACAAAGATAGTGGATTTTTTAAAATTTTTTACTATAAAAACTTTACACAACTATTTATAGGGGTTTTATTTAATCAATAAAAAATAAATTATATACAAAATATTTAGGAAAGAAGTCCTCTTTTGAGTAGATGATGTTCTTTCCTCCTCTTCTGTGAACTATTACCAATTGTACTATCCAGTTTGGAACCAATGAACCATCTGAAATGATGGGACTTTTTTAGGCTCCTGTTTCTATTATTATTTTATATTATTATTATTATTATTATTATTATTATTATTATTATTATGATTATTATTATTATTATTATTATTATTATTATTATTATTATTATTATTATTATTATTATTAAAATCTAAAACTTGACTCTTAAATCCTTTTTTGAACTTAGATAGTAAACTTTTAGGCAATTAGTTATTAATAATAATTTAGGTAAGATTCTCTATTCTTTCATGCCATAATAAATATGGAGGGCAATAAAAACTAAATTACACCAACAGCTAAAATGAATTTAGTTTGAAATGCTTACCCTTTTTTAGAAAAGAAGATCCTCTAATTTTAATATATCTCTCCTCATCCTGAGGTGTTGTCCCAAGCCTCTTGTTTATCTTCAGGTCTAGGTATGGTAGCCTAGGCCACTTATTGAATGATATGAAAAAAAATAATAAAACTTTTTAGTTTGTTATTATTATTTTCTTTTTATTCTTTGGCCATTTGAAGTATTGTATTTGTTTATTAAATCCTTTTTTTATTATTATTATGCCAGTTGTGGCAGAACTAGAAACATAGTTCTAGCTCCAGAGAAATGTATTTTAGGTCTCCACCTTTATCCCATTGCTCAATGTTGCAAGAAATTAGGGTTGGTGCTTTTGCCATTCGTCAAAAATCCAAAGTCATAACAAAGATCTCTGACGTCATGGCACATTTTAGGGTGCATTCAAAACCAAGCTAATTGTGTATTTTATTTAATTATTTTTTTTTTTTTATTTATTTATTTTTTTTTTATTTTTATTTTTTTTTTTTTTATTCAAATAAGGATTTAAAAATCAAATTTCACACTTCAATATGGCCACTTGAATAAAAAAGAAAAAAAAAAAATAATATATATATATATATAACTTATATACAGTATATTTAAAAAAATTAAAACAAATATACATTGTATTAACGGTACATAATTTATCATTATACAATCTAATTTTTGCATATATATATATATATATATATATATTATATTATATATATATATATATATATATATATTATATATATATAATATATATATATATATATAATGATATTATATATATATATTGAAGAAAGTTCTAAAAGGTTTCCAAATTTCGTTAAATAATATGTTATTAACGAAGTTATTCAATCAGGAGTAAGGCAAATGGCTGCCGTTTTACTTTCATTCAGCACTTCATATAACGTCTGGCAAAAGAATATTTCCAAGAATCTTGCAAAGGACTGCACTTAATTTGGAATTATAAAAGCAGACGAGTTTCGATAAAACTTTGTAATCGTTGGTTTAAGATTTTATTTAATAATAATTAATTTAATAATTTTATTTAATAATAATTAATTAATAACCTTAAAAAAGTAATAGTTTAACATCCACTTCGCCGATCACAAACAAATAAGAAACGATTGAACCTAAAAGGATATCCGAAATAGATACACAGTATTGTAATTAATTGGAAGCAAACTGTTCTACTAACATTTAATCTGTTTAAATCTTCTTAAGTCCCTTTCAAAGCCACAAGTGGAAAAACTTTAGGGACAAAATCTCTATGGTTCACAGAACGGAGAAAGCAACGTCATAATGGCGTTAGTTGCTTGCTGTAAAAAAATAATTGTTTAACTTTCAGTACATCGTACGTCTGGCAAATACTTTTTTTCAATTTTTCTTTTTTCAAAATCGGTAACGTTAAAATATCCTTTTTCTTGTTTTTTTTTTTTTTTTTTTTTTAACGAAAATTATATATAACTTAAAAATTTTAAACGTAAACAAATCATTTTAATTTCTGTGCTTATTAACAACAAACGCTTTCGATATATATATATATATAATATATATTATATTATATATATATATATATATTATATATTAGTTATAACAAACGCTTTCGATATATATATATATATATATATATATATATATTGCTAAACACTACAAAAAATTTGAAAGTATTAACAGGGTGGCACAACTACTACTGTGGAACTATCATTATCTGAAGGTCTTGCCTTCCGGAAGAGAAAGTTTCAGGTAGTCATGAGAGGATCAATTTAAATCATGCATCCGCACACAAACAAGGAAAGCAGAACAAAGTTCTTGAAATTAAATCATCCACAATAGAAAACTGCAACTCAAAATACAATCGAATAGCTAAGTCCCTCGGAGTTAAATCATTAAGATTCATTTATGCAAATTGGTAATAAAACAGAAATAGATTCTCTATCAATAAAAGAGGAATTATGAGTAGAAAAGAGCAAATGTGAAAACTCAAGTGATTCAAACTGGGAAAAAAAATCTTTAAAAAATAGAAAAGATAAACCTACAAGCGAGTCTTATGACCTTAAAGATACTGAATCTGTCAAAAAGAAAATGAATTATCCAATAATATACGAATTGGCGACGGAGAAACAAAAGAGAACCAAGAAAAGTGAATCATACCACTGCTTCCATAACACAAAAGAGGACTGAAATAAATAGTCCAAGTGTTAATAATCTTACACACAAAAGTTCTTCAGCAATTGTAAAATATCCCTCGCGGGTCCGCGTGGTCAAAACATACGTCCGATTAAGCGTGGGGCACTTTTTGCCCACACATTTTGGAAACATTTTGTTCTTACTAATTTATTATATATTTTTTTTTTAACGCAATATTTATTTTAGACCTTTTGCAGTTGTTCTAGAGTATTTTTGTTAATTTATTTTGTTAGTATTATTTTTAAAAATTATTTAAAAATTGGATGTTTTTTCCCCGTTTCTATAAAAATCGTTGTAAAAAAACAAACTGTACAGCGATTGCTATTCATATTTGACAGTTATTTTCTAGATTAGTACTCAATAAAATACCGTAGCAAAACAACTAGTTAGAATTATGGTCATTCATAATTTAATATATTATATCCGACCCCCGCGCGATTCTGTGTTGGTCAAATTTTGCCCACACGAATTTCATTTTTTGTTTTTTTTTTTTTGTTTTTTTTGTTTTTTTGTCTGAAAATTTGTAGGCCTTTTTTTCAACTCCTTGAAAATTACTAGAACGGAAAAAAAAAAAATTGAACAAAAAAAGGTTTGCGAAATTTCAAAATAAAAAAATTGGGGGCCAAAAAAGACCAACGCGGAGTCGCGAGGGATTATCTTAGGAGTTTTGCTATGGCTTCATTAGAGAGCAAAGAAAATAAATCTAATACTATTTCCAGATCAGTTTACCCTGCAAGACGTAGTAAAACATTAGCTTTAGCAAGCTTATCTCAATATCTTCTGTTGCTTCTAAATTTTAAGACGTCATCATTCGACGACAGCCAAACTAAACTGAACATGCCAAAGTCATCTTGTATACCCCTCCAGAAGAAGGCATTAAAATTAAAGCCTTGAGGGAAATCTCATAGTCAGTGAGGAAACCCCCTCCTCACCCACAAAAAATTGAAGCAATCCAGGAAATTAATATTTTCAGGAAATATTTCTTTTTTATGTAGCTATTTGAAAAATATTAATCTAGAGTTTGAGTTGCTTGAATTTCAATACTATATTTTACAAGTGATCAATTAAAAACAATTTTTTAATTTTTTTTCTGTATCGATGTTATTATTATATTTAGTTATTATTATTATTAAGTCGCTCAAGTTTAATAAAAATTTTGCCCTTAAATTTTTAATTTGATCCTCTTAAATATTCCTCGCATACTACCTCTTCAACTTTCGGTATTATAACTATCGCATAATTATATAGACATATTTCCTTAACCTTATAATGCATTTAAAATTTTCGGCATTTTTTTTGTTACTGAGCAGTCGACCTCAAAACAGAAGTGTCCGAAGTGTTTAATTTAAAGGATTTATTTAATACCTGATCTTGTCAAGTGACATCATAATAACCTAATAAAGCTTGAAGAAATGAAAACTTAATGGAACATTTGAAAATTTTAAAAATTTAAATGTCTTGTACTTCAAAAATATGTTTTGTATTTAGCGATTGGGTTTGTCCATTATTGTGTAGTAGCGAGTCTATAACAATTTAAGTTTTACAATTAATAAATTGCTACATTAAACGTTTTTTTTCTTTCTCATATTATTGTTATTTTTAAATAAACATTTTTAATTAACCACTTAATTTGTTTATTTTACATATTTATTTATTTAATCAGGAAGAGGAACAAGATTCACCGAATGGGACTTTTGAGAACGAGGAAGGTCGGGTTGATGCAGTAAAGGAAACTTGTGATGTTTAATCGCACAATATTTATATAAAACCTTTGGCTGAATCTTCTGAAATCAAGGAAAAATGTGGCGTATTGGAAAAGATGTCCTTTGATACGATTCTGGAAAGTTCCTTTCATAAATCATTGACTAATACATACAAATTCCAGTCAACATCTACACCAATTCCCGAACGCCAAAAAAAATTCGCAAGGGGAAAGAGGTAAATAAAAGTACATGTATTTTTATTAATAATATTTTCCATTTTCATAAAATTCCTCATAAATATGGGTTTTTGGTTCTGCTCCGGTTTTTAACCGTATTTTTAATACATACTAATTTTCTCTATCTAACCTTTCAAGCCCTGTAATCGTCCCTTTTACAAACACCAAAAACAGAAACCCAGAACCTTGTTGAATCCAAGACCACTAGATACAGTGATGACTATGAAAAGGATGTGGTAGAATAAAAAAAAACATTTATGCATATATATATATATATATATATATATATATATATATATATATATATATATATATATATATATATATATATATATATATATATATATATATATATATATATATATATATATATGAAATTACCATTTTTAGGAAGAACTAGTTATGAAATTAATAGAAGAATAACTAATTTATTGAGTACATGTTTCCCACAATTTAAGTCTAAATTAATTTTCATAAATGATAATAGGATTGGTAAATTCTTTAAAGATAAAGAAAATCTACCGTTATCTTTGTGTTCTTCAATTGTTTAATTACATAAATGTGATGGCTGTGATGTTTTCTACATAATAAAAACCATTAGATGTCTCTCCACACGAATTGCTGAACACAAGGGTATCTCAAGTAGAACTTTAGAGGATCTCCATCATCCACCCTTTTCAGCCATTTAAAATCACTCTTCCAGGTATAATCATCATATATTGGATCAAAATTTCAAAATTTTAGACCATGGAAATGCTAAAGATATGGAAGTTTTGGAATCCTTATATATTTGGAACATGAAGCCTTCCATTAATGAAAATCTACAATTTAATAACTTAAACATCCTTAAGTGAAAAATTTTCTGTAATTTTTTGGTTGACTCTTCTAACTATTTAGTTAACTTTTTACAATAAAAAAGTGAAGCAACACTTCTATTATTATTTTATGATTATTTTAACTATTTTATTTTGTTTATATTATTATGCATTTAGCCTTGAAAATGGGTGTTTTGTAATAACCCGAAACTAGTCGGTTTAAATAAATTAAAAATGTTTAGGATTGTTCTAATTATTTTAGCACACACACACACACACACACACACACACACACATATATATATATATATATATATATATATATATATATATATATATATATATATATATATATATATATATATATATATATATATATATATATATATATATATATAAGCAAAGGGTGTAGAGGTTGGTGAGATTACGCGTCAACAGATAGAAAAGTTCATTCTCTTTAATTTTTTTAATTTCAGGTGTTACCCTTATGGGATTACCAAAGCTATATGAAAAGGAAGAGAAAATCAGTAGAGATGGAGGATTATCCTCCATCTCCCCCATTAAAGAAAAAGCTTGACAATATATATATATATATATATATATATATATATATATATATATATAATATATATATATATATATATATATATATATAAATAGAAATTTTAATATATATATATATATATATATATATATATATATATATATATATATAAGCTAAGTGTAGAGGTTGGTGAGATTACGCGTCAACAGATAGAACATGTTAATATGTTAATCTTCTGAACATGGCACATCCTCAAGCAGAACACTGGACTGAAGCTCTTCCTTTGGTTATGCTGGGTATACGCACGGCCGTTAAGGAAGATCTTCAGTGTTCAGCTGCAGAACTCGTCTATGGCTCTACTCTTCCCCTGCCTGGCGAGTTTTCTCAATCTTTCCCTCCCGTTACTGCTGATCCACCCTGTACCTCACTCGTTTGAAACGCTGTGCCCTCTCCTGGAGACCTCCGACCCACCAGCAAAAGGTGCACTCCTACATCCCAAAAGATCTTTCTTCCTTTACCCATGTTTTAGTGAGGCATAACACACCGATCTGCCCTCCAACCCCCAAGTACGACGGGCCGTTCCCGGTTGTACTTCGGAAGGTGAAGTTCTACACTGTACAGCGTCCCACTCCTACCGAAGTTATATCGATCGATCGTCTCAAACCTGCTTATTTTGAGGCGAATCCTCCTGACGTCCAAAATTCGGACTTGTTTTCAAAACCTATTCCGATTCCTTTGGATACACGACCTTCTTATCCTGTACCAGATTCTTCACCTCCTTCATCTCCTCCCGACTCTTCACATCCTACTCCTCCCCCTTCCGATTCTCCACATCCACAACTTCTACCTCTCGACCCAGATCCTCCACCTTTTCCTCCTCCTCCTCTACATCTGCTGTCTCCTTCCCCCTCCACCTCCTTCCCTTTCTTCCACAAGTAGTACTGAACATATTCCACTTCCTCGTATTCCTCGAGCTCTCACTCGTTCTCTTTCACAGGCTCTCGCCCCCGCATCTGCGACTGCAACACCAGCTCCCCGTTCTTGTCTTCGTCCTGTTTTGCAACCGCCTCCGTCTAGAGTATCGAGCAGAGGCCGTCAGTTGCGAAGGCCGCTACGCTTCTTAGACTAAGGCACCTGGCCCTCCGCTCTGCAGGGAGGGTACTATAGTGCCGAACTGCGGAGCTGAACGTGCCCTAAAGAAAAACGATTTCTATTTTCCGAAATAAGCCACGCCTTCGAGTGCGCGTCATACTAGCCTTTTCTGAAACTCACGATAAGCATGCAACTGCATCATAAGTGAATAAAAAACAAATTTACGTAATAAATAAATGGCAATTTTTTAATAAGCAAGCTATAATAACAACCGAGGTGCCAATTGCTAAGAAGATATGTGCTTGTACCCATGAATTACAAAAGAAGAATAATGGTGAATGCAAAATTCAAGAACTTAGAAGAACGAACCTTAATACGAGAAAGACAAGAATGATCAAGGATTCGGAAACAAAAACCACTGTGGTTGAATCCTATGAACTTGTTAGAAAATTCGAAAGCAACATCAAAATAGTTCTTAAAGAACAACACACACTCGAGAAGAAATTTAAAGCCATAACCCAAGATTATATCCATAAAAAGAAAAAAATAGACAGAGGTTCGCCCCACATCTGCTGTACAGTAGCATTAAGGACAAAAAATCAGAAAGCACAAATTGATCTTATTCCATCCCTCCAAATAAGTCTCCACAACATTCTAACCTCAATGCTGAGACTTCAATATATATATATATATATATATATATATATATATATATATATATATATATATATATATATATATATATATA
Organism: Trachelipus rathkii; assembly: GCA_015478945.1. NCBI lineage: Eukaryota > Metazoa > Arthropoda > Malacostraca > Isopoda > Trachelipodidae > Trachelipus > Trachelipus rathkii. Next base: position 2,050 of record JABUQX010102967.1, on the reverse strand, counting down.
TATATATATATATATATATATATATATATATATATATATATATATAATTTTATTCAGCAACAACTGAGAAATGTATAATCCAAGATCAAACATTTTGGGGCTAAATTATTTACTTTTAAAATTAAAATTGTCATGATAAAAATATAAATTTGAAAATTCATTCGGAAGGTCTACAAAAAATTAATAAGTGGCTTAATCCGAATCAATTTACAGATATGAAATCATTTACATTCAGTTTCATGAAATAATTTGTCAAAATTCAAAGCAAAGAATCGTATTTAGAATCCTTTGTGTAAACCTAAATTTCGAGGCATTGATTTAGAAAGAATCGATATCAATGACGTCAAAAAAATGAAAAAAGGTGAAATATGTAAGGTTGCCAGCTTTACCTTTTCTAAGGTGCCAGATTTACTACATCATTTGGTTTATATTGACATGACAACTAATGATTACCCAAATTTAACAATATTACAATTTCAGCAAATCCCCACCCCTCCCTATATATATATATATATATATATATATATATATATATATATATATATATATATATATATATATATATATATATATATATATATATATATATATATATATATATATATATATATATATATATATATATATATATATATATATGGAAAGACGACTGAAAAATGAATTGAAAACGCTTGTCTAAGGTTCAATATAATTAAATAACGGTAAAATTATCACTCAGGTCATTCAATTATAGAAAGATTAGCAATTAGGCTGAACTTTTAGCCCAATTTCCTTCAATCAAGATTGATACATATAAAGATGTGATCGAACAAATTGGACTGATAAAGCACTTCCCTTAAATGAACAGCCTATGATATTATTATTATTATTTGACCCAAAAGGGCATAAAGCTGATTTTAAAGTTATATCTAAGCAGCTCCAATTGTTGCATCTTCTGGATCCAATCCAGATAGAATTATATCATTCTTCATTCAATGTTCTATGGTTCTATTTCCTAAGTTTGTCTGACGATTAAGAGATAAATATGCCGACATGATATTCATAAGTAGAAAATTTAAGTATAAACATATATATGGTCCTCAACCTAGTCAAGCTGATTTAAATCTGTCTGTAATTTGGTTATTTTCTTTGTGTTACTTTTCAGTAGTCAGAAAGGAGTTTGATTCTCCAACAGTAACTGCTTCACTGGCTAAAAGGAAACCATTTCAAACATTAGATCAGGGATTTCCACTGTAACCTACGGAGTATTACATGCTGCTATAAAAGCTGTAGGTCAATTATTAACTAAGCACTCAGTCATTCTCAAAATAAATACCGAGTGATTATTGGTTCTAGAAGTTGATCCTTTAATGACATTTTATGGTACAGTGTTTAATGAGTATAAGATAGGGAAGACTTTAAGGGTTTAAATTAGCACATTAATTTGCTTGTTCTGACAATAGTGCTATTTGAACATTTTCTCCTTTATCCTCTCAATACCTACATATTGCCAGAGCATGGAATGATTTCCTAGAAATTCCCGCAACAAGACCATCACTTCAAGTGACGATCGAGGATAACCGCCCATTCACATATCGAGGGGTGTGTGCAAAGACATGCCTACCGTATTTCCCTACTTACTCGAAAGGAGGCGTAAATAATCGTAAAAGCGTAAATAAAATTAAAAAATGCAACGAATACTTATATCAATAATTTTTTTAATACCAAGTATTAATTTAAGTTGGCGAGGCTACACTTGCATCTTCGTAGGCGAACTATCTACGCTGATTGCGAGATAGTAGGACAGTTATACGAGACTATTCAACGCATTTTGTTGGTTTGAACATGAGAGCGCATTTCAGAGAAAATCTGTTACCAATTAACAGAAGTTCGATCCACATTTTATCTATGTTACGGGAAACTCTGACAAGTCAGAGAACTGGCGATGAATCATGGCTTTAATTATGAGGCGATGAATTTATGGTTTTAATTAGAAGTACTATTAATTTTAATTATCAGGCTATGATTATGAGACTATCAGCAGTCGTCGAGGTAAAAGTCGCAAAATTCA
>JABUQX010102966.1:0-23144 GCA_015478945.1 Trachelipus rathkii | reverse complement strand
GCTAAATAAAAATCTAAGAATATTCGTTACTATTTTTTTGTATTCAATTCTCAAAGGTTGTTGAGATTGGAATTTGATGCAAAACTGGTAACTTGCAGACGGACGTTTCGTAAAGTCTAAACGTTCTGTAGTATAAGGTTACCATTAATAATTCGTTAATAAATAAGCAGCTTTCACGCTCAACTAGATGCGGATACTTAAGTATAGTCATATACTATATACTATCATATATACATAATATAAATATATAATATTAGTGACAGATGAATTTGAAGAAGATTATAGGATATTGGGTCCATCCTCTTAGTAAGAATGTTCCAAATAAAAATATTCTCTCGTTATAATTTAAAAAAAGCCAAGTGTTGTAATCAATGGGTAATGTAAAAATAATTACTGCCTTGCACACTCTCTAGTTGTGTTTCATGAAAATGGTATGTCATCAAAATTTAATTGTACCAAGAGTTTGGCCGAACACGCACCCGATGAAATCCCGTAATAGAGAAGTACGGAAGCCACTCCCCATATAAAAATTAATAGTGAGACTTGCATAACGTGTATATTACGGTTATATCAGATAATATAATATATATTGATAAATATTAGTTATAATCGTAACCTTATTTTAAATATTAATGTAGCTATATTATATTTATATAATGAGTACTGTATAATATATTATTTATATACTAGAGACGATCTACGATCTAGCTGAGGAATGTGTGTTGTGTCTGGTTGTGCCGTGATTCTTTGCTACGAATTGCGACGACGCGCGCGAACTTGTTAAAAACGCGACGATTAAACGCGACAACGACGAAGACTGCGACGATTAAACGCGACCAACCCGACGATGAATTTGCGACTTCATCCCGACGAAGGGGATTAACAAAAAACGGCGAATCATAAAACAAAAATTGGCGGACGCAAGTTCACAAGGTTATTAAATTTAAAAAAGAAAAAAAAAAAAAAAAAAAAAAAAAAGAAAAAAAAACAAAAAAAAAAAAAAAAATATTGGAAAAGCCTTAATTCAAGATAATCAACCTGAATTAGCTGATTTGTGCTCATCCGCCTGGTCAGGTGGTCAAGCACGAACGAAATGACGCTCCTACTACTCGCGTCTTTTATATGTGGAAATTTTGCGTAAAGTTGGTTCAAAAATAACGAGTGAGATGAAGGTGATATTTACGGAGAACGAAAAAGCAGATTATCAAAGTTCAACAAGTTAATTAAAGTCCCGCGTATTCGGGTAAGTTTAAGAATAAAATTTCTGTAAGAAGTTTTAAGTTGTTTTCAGTAATCTTTAGATGACGGGGAGGGATTTGAGTGAAAAACGAAAGTCAAAATTTTAAGTTAATGCAAATAGCTGAACAGAAAATTCAAGTTTAGATAAAGATGCCAAATTTTAAAATTTAGGACGATTGAGACGTGGTAGAATAAAGGCCATTTCAAGTTAGGAAAAGTTCAATTTTAAAAGTTCAAGTTTAGGAAAAAAGTTCAAATTTTTTTTCAATTTAGAATAAAGTGCAAATTTAAAATTCAAGTTTATAGAATAAAGCAGTCAAGTTAAAATAGCTGAGTAATAGTTGGAATAAAACATCATTTAAAATCAAGTGATCAAAAATAAAGTTAAAGCGAGACGAAATATTGTAGTCTGAAAGAAAATTGTTAATGATTTTGGAAAAAATATTTAGAATGTAATCAGTTAAAATAAGGTTTTGGAACATTAAAAGAATTGAAGGAAGAAGCTTATAACGATATAAAACATGCGTGAATTATCGCTTGGCCAGTATTAAGGAAATATTTTGAGTGGTCAAGAGATCGAGTAGGCATCGAATGATCGCGATAAGCACAAAGTGATGAGTATGCAATATCTCGTTGCCGTTATTAAATTGTATGTTTCCACCAAGGATTGTTGGTGTAGCCGTATGGCTGATGGGATCATGGTTTGCCATGCTTGGCATGAGCCGTTTTATGATTATTATTATGATTATTATATTATTATTATTATTATTATTATTATTATTATTATATTATTTATTGGATCATTGTCTGTTATCCGCACAGTCCATTCATTATACATATTCGATTGCATGGCATCGAACTTTTTTTCGTTTTTATAAGAATTTTGCCTTATTTTTATTTTTATAATTTACTTTTAATGTATATTAACAAGTTATAATAATAAAGAAAAAGCAAAAAAATTTGGGAAAAGAACATTGTTATTTTGAACCAAAATGCTTCACAGTCACAAGAAAATAAATTATAGTATATATATATATATATATGATATGATATATATATATTATATATATATATATATATATATATATATATACTATATATATATATACTTATATATATATTATATATAATGATAATATATATATGTATTTTTAAACGGAGCTTCGTTCGTATGAACGTTAGCTGAAATGAATGCGTGACGTCATACTGTGACGTGAATTTGCGTACGGAATTTTTTATACTCTGTCGTCACACTGCGTATATTACAGAATATGCGGGATATATATATACATATATATATTAGTATTATATATATATATATATATATATATATATATATATAGTATTATATATTATATAATATATATATAAATAATACTATATAATATATATATATATGTTGGTATAGTATTTTGGAATCTGACAATATATGCAAAAAAAGCGTTATGAAACTTCGACAACCTGAACAGACAATGGAATAGACTATGCCCAAATAAATATTTTTTCATCGTGAAGTTATCTTGTTTAAGCTGTGACGCGGCCTTTGAAGGACCAGCTAATTGCAAGTGTGATAGCTTTGGATGATTAAAAGTGCTTTTTGGCTTTTTAATGCAATCTAACGAATTTAAGCTGTGGAGACAAAAAAAGTTTCTATTACTTTCTTGCTTATTTCATTGTGCAATGAGTTTTACCTAAATAAACTACGAGGAGGAAATTTAATTATTTTTGATTAGGTGATGGGGAATCTCATATTTTTCGCGCAGAAAAAAAATTTTATCGCTTCCTGATTAGAAAGAAGGAAATGATTTTTAAATTTTTTTTTTTGGAAGCCCTTGCAAAAAATATTCAAAACATGCTAACCACACTACATGCTTTTATAACTTTATATTAATATATATATAAATATATATTATATATTATTAAATATATATATATATAATACTATAATATATATATAATATATATTATTAATATATATATATATATAATATTATCATATTATATATTATTAATAATAGTAATATATTATATATATATATATATGCCAAAACTTACATAAACTACATAAAGCCATATTATCTTTCGGCATTTAATAATAGATCTATTAGTAAAAATTAAGGGCTAGTTCTTACTCAAGTCATAGATGGTCAGCTAAAGTTTATGGGTTACTTATTACCGCCACCTGAGTCAACGAAGCCCCTAAAATGGAGTATTTACCACCTTTTTAGGGGTTCGAGCCGATGGTGACCGAGAGCGGTGGGGACGTTCATACCCCGTAGGGGAGTGGCGGAGGAACCCCGCGACACCCATAAAGACCAAAAGAGCGGGGTTCCGAGATCCATCACCCGGCAGGGGGGGTATAAGTCCCCCCGTTTAGTCCATCCTAGAGGCCGTAGAAACCACCCGACTCCTTGACATTCGGGCGGACTACTCCGATAGGTATTCTTATGATATACCCCCCAAAAACAGATAAATCCAATCAAAAATGAGGTTTTTGGACATTTATTTCGCCAAGCAAGTCTATTTTCGTACTTCCGATAAAATTCTCAATAACCAATTTGGGAACATTATTGATGTTACTATATAATATTATAATATATACGTTATATATATTATATATATATATATTATATATGATATATATATAGTATTATTATAAGTATATATATAGGTATATATATTATATAATAGTATATATATATAAATAAGTATATATATATTATATATTAATTACTATATAATATTATAGTATATTAATTATATAAATATACTATTAGTATATATTAGTATATATATATAATACTATGACGACAAGTTAAAAATTTACGACAAAACTTTTCTGACGTCACAGTCAAACGGGACCCAGGAGAGTCGACGTTGGAGCTTATAGTGACGTCACGCGCCTTCAGGTATACTCTACAGACAATCGAAGCATACCTTGTGAATGAAAATATCTTTCCCAATATATATATATTATATATATATTAATATAATATAATAATATATATAATTATATTATATTATATTATATATAATATAATTATATATTATATGTAAATAATATTAATTATTATATTATAGTATATAATATATATATATATTGCGTGATAAATTGTTGGTATTAGGGCGCACTATCTCTTCATGCTCCACTTCTCCAAAAACCTTACCCATTAGCCACAGGGAAAAGGAATACCTTGCTGGAATGCTGGTCCAACTCTTTAGGAGCCTCCCGGAAAAATGCCAAAAAAAAAAAAAATAAAAAAAAAAAAAATAAAAAAAAATATTATATATTATCTATGATATATATATATGATATATTATATATATATATTATATATATATATATATAATGATATATATATATATATATTATATATATATATATTTATATATATATATATATATCTATAGGTGAGATATTATCTCAAAAACGACAATAGCTACAGCGAAAAGATATACATTTTTGGAATCATCCTATTAAAGATACTAAAATTAAAAAAAATAAAAAAATAAAAAATATTATTGCTAATAATAATTATAGTAAGATGATTAGAGAGCCTATTTAGAGACCTTTTATTGCCGTTACTCGTTTCCAAATTTCAAAAGAACCTTTCTATTGAAATTTTTGTTTTTTTCTTTTACATAAGATAACAAGGGCTATAATACCGCACCGATGGCAGGAGTCGGGTTCTGGCCTCTCGGCCTTACCGGGGGAACTACGGGTAGGACTAATTCCCCCCTACGGGGAGGGTCTCCGAACCCCGCTCTTTGGTATTGGGTGCGCGCGGCGTTCCATCCGCCCCTCCCTACCGGGGGGTATTGGGAAAAACGTCCCCCCCTGTGTTTCCCCCGGTCGGCTCGGAGCCCCCTACACGACATGTTTTTCTGCTTACAAATTAATATATATATATATATTATGTCCCTGCTCCTAAAAAAAATAGGCCAATATTTATTTTATTTATTTAATGTTATTTATTTTTTTTACAATTTTCCTAGCTAAAATTTTACAAGGATTCCAAAAAATGTATTCCTTTTCGCTGAGCTATTGTGTTTACTTTTAAGATATGATGTTTTTTTTTTCTTTACAGTTTACGCAAAATAATAAAAATTATGCCAAGGGATTTCAGAACAAGTGTATTCCTTTTTCCCTGTAACGTATTGCTTAGTTTTTGAGATATGGATCCATGATAGTTGTCGTTTCAGAACATATATAACTGTAATAACAAAAAATTTCACAATTTTTGTCGTCGGTAAAATAAACTATCTGGTATAAGTAAGTAGCTTCCCACACCCCTTTAAAAATTGTATTTAAAAATTTTTTTTTGTTAGAGAAAATTAATTTTAAAATCCGTACTTAACCTAAACTTATATAATTTAATTTCATGACAAAACTTATGTTATTAATTTATTTCACTTATACAAATATAAACTAAACTGTATATAAATTTAAAACTTCCATTATTTTCAATAACTAGCTATCTAACTTATTAGAAAAAAATTTCAATCTTTTAACACTATGAGACGTTGCTGTTCATTATTGTGTTCGATTTAGTTGATTTTAAAATAAAATTCGGCTTTAGCTTAACTGGATGCTGATAATCAACAAGAGCCTTTGATCTATTATTTAATTATTATTATTATTATTATTATTTTATTATTAACTTCATTATTGATTATTATTATATTATTATATTATTATTCATTATTATTCGATTATTATTATTATTATTATTATTAGTCATAATTATTATTATTTATATTATTATTATTATTGACTTATCATGTGTCTTGTAGTAGTGTATTATGTGATTATTGGTGTTGAGTGGTGGATGTGATTGATTTATATTGAGATAGTTGAGTTAGGTGGTGTTTAGATATGTATATGGTGGTGTTAAGTGTTTAGGAGGAGGTGGTGAGGTTTGGTAGGAGGCGCGGTATGTGGTGTGTGGTGGCTTTTTCGAGATGTAGTGATGTGGTTGAGGTGGGTCGTGTTTACCTTGATGCTTTTTATTTGTAAAAACAGAAATAGGTTGATGTGTTGTGTGTGTATAGACGACAGGGGTTTGACGACATCGAGGATCAGAGCGAAAACTAATTATCCACCATACGAGTGTGAATCCTAAATATGATTTAATGTGATGATAACTATTTAAGGATACGAAGTAGGTATTATTTATTATTTTTTATTTTATTATTATTTATTTTAGATTATTATTATTATTATTATTAATTATTATTATATATTATTATTTTATTATAATGATATATTATTGAGTTTTGATTAAGCATTCTTTATTGATAATTATTGTATGGTATTATTATTTTATTTCATTAATTATTATTGATTCGATTACTATGATCGACATTGAAAGAGTTCGATTTGACGTTGTTTTGCATGCACTATTATTAATTTTATTATTGATTATATATTAATTAATTATTATATTAATCTATTAATAATCTTATTAATTAAATTGATTTTATTATTTATCCATAATTATTATTATTAATTATTCATTACTTTAATGAATTTGTTGACCAGTGTTATTATTATAATTATATCTTATTATCTTTTTTTTTATTATTATTTATTATATTATTATAACTCTCTCTCTTGATTTATTATTATTAAGTTATCAATTATTATTTTATTGATGATTATTATTATTATTATTCATTTTTTATTATTTATTTTAATTTTTTAGTTAACTCATATTATTTAAGTTCATATTATTGGCCGTTGCATGCTTAAATTGCGTTTGTTTTTTAAAGCTTAGTTTATTATTATTATATTTTTTATTATAGATTATTATTATTATTATTATGATTATTATTCATTTATTAATTATTAATTATTATTATTATTATTGCTACTAATTGTTATTATTGCAGTTGCGCCGTTATTGCAATATTATTATCATTATTATTAATTATTATATATTATTATTAATATTATTATTATTATATTATTATTTATTATTATTATTATTTTATTATTATTATTATATTATTATTATTATTATTATATATTTTATTATTATTATTATTTGCTACAAGTTATTATTATTGCGGTTACAGCCGTTATTGCAGTTATTATTATTATTAATTATTATTATTTTTTTGTATTATTTTTTAATTAATTTAATTAATTCTAATTATTATTAGTATTGTTATTATCTATTATTACTTATTATTAAATTTTTATTTATTTACCTATTATTAACTTTTTATTATTATTATTATGATTATTATTTTATGTTTGTTATTGTTATAATAATTATACTTTATATTATTTATATTTTTATCTATTATTAATTAAATTATTAGTATTTATTATATATTTTATTTAATTATTTTTATTATTACTTTCTAATATTTTATATTTTATTTATTTCATTTATTTATATTAATTATTATTATAATTAATATAATTTGCTATTAATTATTTTTATCATTTATTAAATATTATTATTAAGATTATTATTATTATTATTTATTAATTATTAATGTTTTTTTTTGTTGCTCTCACCGAGTCCCCGCGTTTTTTTCGTTTCCCTATGTTTAAATCTTAGGACACGAATCTTAAAGCAACTACTACATTTGTATTAATTATTTATGTTTTATTATTATTTTATTTTTAATTATTAATTAGTAATTATTAGTAGATTACTATATCTTAATTATGATATTTATTAATTATTATTATTTTATTATTATTATTATTATTATTGATTATATTCATATTATTTTATTATTATTTTATTATTTATCATTGGTAAACTTATGATCATTGTCTGAGCTTTGTTAAAATATAACCCAACGCAGTTATTATTATTAATTTATTACTACTACTACTACTACCTACTACTAATACCTATACTATAATTATGTTATACTATTAACTTACCTATATGTTAATTATGTATTATATTTTTTTATAATTATTATTATTATTTATTATTATTATTTTAGTATTTATTATTATTATATTATTAATTATTATTATTATTATTATTATTATTATTTATATTATTAATTATTATTATTATTATTATTAGTATTAATGTTATTATTAATTATTATTATTTTATTAATATATATATATATATACACTTTTGATAATGATATAATAATATATTAATATATATAAATATATACTATTATATATATATATTATATCTATAAGAATATATATTAAAAATATATATATAAATATTCTATTGTATAAAGGTGATATATATATTTAAATATATATATAATATATTATATATATATATATAATATAATTATAAATTATATTAATATAATTATTATTATAATATTATTATAAAATGAAAGGTCGTGAGTCATGAACGGCGGTTGGTGGGTGTGTGTTGGCTGTGTGTGGTGTGTGTGTGTGTTGTGTGTGGTGTGTGTGTGGGTGTGGTTGTGTGTTGTGGTGCTGGATGGAAAGAATGTAGTGCAGTTTGTAATTATTGATCTGTGCACAATCTTGGTGTCCCCCAACTTTTTTTTACAAAGGCGCATTGAGTTGTTGTAGATAGAATGGTTGTGGTGTGTGCTGTGGCCATGCTGTGTGTGTGTGGTGTTGGGTGGCGTGGTGGTGGTGGGTGGGTGGGGTGGGTTAAGTGGGTTTTGGGTGGGGTGTGTGGGTGTGTACGGTGATATAATTATTTATATTCTAATATATATTATAATTATTATATTATATATATTATATATATATATAATATATATATATTATACTATATATTAATATATTATATATATATATATATATATATATATATATTTATAGTATAATATATATATATATGATATATATATATAGTATATATATATTGGCGGGTTTCCACGTGGTTTTGTGAGTGTCTGTAGGCATAGCCAATAGGCGCGAATGAATGTTAGTAACCATCGTGACGCTTTCTCCCAGAACGAAGGAGAACCTAATAAACAAAAAATAATAAAATAAATAATACAAATAAAAAATTTACATAAAAAAGTTAAATAAATTAAAATAAAAAAAATAAATAATTACCAAATACGTAAATAATTAAAAAATTTCAAGAAAAAAAAATAATTTCAATTTACCGGTTAATAATTTCAAAATATTCGTTAAGAAAATTCAAAATAAAAATAATAACAAAAAACGTCACTCCGGTAAATAATTCAATAAAAATACGGACATCGTAAATAAAAATTAATTTTTTAAAAAATAATAATTTAGGTAACATTTAAAAAATTTTTCTAATTATTGGGTTGAACGCCCCAGATTGGAATTTTAGCAAAAGAACTGGTCGGAAAGTTTGCCTCCGAGTACTGCGCTAACTTCTAATCCCCTGTCTGTTTTTAACCCTCTCTCTCTCCCTCTCTCATTCACTTTTAAAATATCATTTTTCTTATATTTATATAATAATTATAAATAGATAGGTTTTATTTATATTATATATATATATATAATTATATATTATATAATTATTAATATATTAATATATATATTTTATATATAGATAATAACATCTACGTATAAGGTAAATGCTATAATTAATATATATAAATAATGAGTACTTACAATTATAATAAAAGTATATTATTAATAAATTGATTTTATTATTGTTCTCTCTCTCTTCTCTCTCTCCTCCCTTCCTCCTCTCCGTGTGCGTCTCGTGTTTAACCCTTATTATTATATATAATTATATATATATAATATATAGTAATTTAATAATAATATATAATATAGACTATATAAAATAAATATTGATATAGTTATGTATTATTACTATGGTCATATTTGTCTCATCAAATAGATCTCACTCTCATTCAATTATTATTATTATTATTATGATTTTGTTGAGATTATATTATTATACTTATTTATTAATTATTATTATTTATTATTATTATGTATTCTTATATATTATTTTTATATGTGATTTAAAAAATGATAATTATTTTTTATTTTTACTATTAACTATTTAATTATTATTTATAATTTATTTTAAATTATTAAATTATTGTTTTATTGCGACTTTCCCACCCGTTTCGCTTTAAATAGGCTTGAAAAAATCAAATATAATGTAAATTCTCATCAAAATTACATGCCTGGATGAGGTGTACGACTAAAAAAAAGGTCAATTTATAAAACTCTGTCAAGTCAGTAAAGCCGGTCGTAATTACATCTGCGTCTATATATTTTGAATTAACTAACCAGACATAAAATTCCGGAAGAGCAGGGTAGGACCTTAGGTTTTTGAGGCAATGAGGAAGGACTCACGAAAAGAAAATGCAAGGGATGTGAAAGTCCGTGGGTTATGATCACCACGTGTGCTGGTGATGGGGTGGTGTGTGTGTGCTGTCGTGTGTGGCTTTGTGTGTGGTGTGGTGTGTGTAGGTGTAAGTGTAGCCGTGTGTGCTCGAATTAGGAAAAAACGTTACCACATGCGTTTCAAAATAGAACGATACATCCGTTTCACAGATTAAAGGATCAAGTTAAAACTCATACTTGATTATTGTATCAAGTCAAAAGAAATTGTTATCAAAGTCAGGAATTATCCAAGGGCCCAGTATATATTCAGAGGTTCAAACAAAGCCCAGGAACCCGATATATCCAAAAAAGGTCAAAACCAAATTTGTTCGAACGGAAATATCTCCAACGTCTCAAAACAAGATTCAAAAGAAAGCGAAATATCAGTTGCAAAAACAAGGTCAAATCAATCCAAAAAAAAAGGGCTAAGCCCCTTAAAGAAAGCAAAAATTTGGATGGATAATAGTCTACGACGAATGACTCCGCATCTCGTCGGCCAAGCCCCTTCTTACGAAAAAGGGCTCTTCCAAAAAAGGTCAAGATGGCCCAAAAACAAGGTTCAAAAGGCCATAAAAAAAAAGTAATTCTCCCAATAGTCAAATCGTCAACCAAATTCTTAGGGCCCCTTAAATTCGGGTTGCCCCAAATTTTAGGTGCCGGGTAAAAAGAGGCCCTCGCGAAATTTGAACAAGGTCAGTGGTAAAGAGGTTAGTCCGGGAATCCCCTTGCTACTACTGGCGTATTTGGTGTGAGAAGAAGAAGAATTAATTTAAAAAATGAGAATATCTCGTTTCAGAATCAATATTAGATGAGTGAAAATGAGCACAAGGAGGAAAATTGAGAGAATAAATGAAAGTAACGTTGAGATGGTTTGTATTTTCATTTAGTAAAAAAAAATATACTATATATATGGAAAGGGATGGATGCATAGTCGGTTGGTTAAAGCGGATGTCATGGTTGAATGTGAGTGGCTGGAATACGGAACAAAGGCGGTCGAGACCGACGGGAAAATGGTGGATTGAGTCAGGAAAGGAATGCCTGGAGGGAGGAGCGAATGTGAGTTTGGGAGATGGCGAGAGAAAGTGCATAAAGAAAGAAGTGAATGGCGGGGTTTTGTGAGGGGGGGGGGTTATTGGGGGGGGGGCCTTTGTTTTGGGTTGTGGCCCACCTGGCCAAGAGATGAAACCTCACATTCACGAGATCCATAGTGGGGACTGTTGAGGTCCCATTCGGCCACCCCGTGAAAGCTCTAGGGTGGATGTCCGCTGGGACTGCGACCGGAGTTCTCATAAAAGGTATACAAAGGCTGGGTAAAAAAGGTTAAGGCTTTGGCCTTCTTTTCGGACTTTTCCGTCCTATTCTTCTACTACTTATTCTTCCTAGTGCATTGCTACGCAGCCTTAACCCTCAGTCTTGGAAAGTGGTTGGTGGCGGTATATATATAGTATATATGATATATATAATATCAATATATATATTATATATATATATATATACTATATATATAATATATAGTATGTAATTTTATATATATATATATAGGATATAATATATAATATATATATATATATATATATATAGTTTATAATATATAGTAGGTTATATATACGCGTAAGCGACGGAGTCGCATTGGCAAGGTCGGTGGGTCGAATCTTAGTTTCGGAATCCTAGGTAGATATAAACCCTTTTAAGAAGGAAGTTTCCTCTTCGTTGGTAGGAATAGCGCCGCTTATGCCCGTCGAGGTTCGTGAAAACTATTTCTAAATATAAAAAAAAAAAAAAAAAAAAGAGACAAAAAATTGATAATATAACAGAAAATTCTAGTTTAAGTAAAATAACAAAAATTTTGTAGTGCTTCTCCTCTACTTTACATCGGGTTTACGTGAGCTCCAAACTCCTAAAAAAGTTATTTAACTCTTTTGGATCAGTAGAATGAAAACCTACTAACTCTGATGTAGTAGTTCAAAATCATGACTCTTTACGTGTATAATGTAGGTAAAAAAATGACTTTTGCCCTCCAGTTGTCATAATTGACAAACTTAAAAATTACACGTGTGAGTTACGTAGAATAAAGAGGAGAGCTAGTAAATTTGTGCCACTAACTGGTTTAAGTCGTAATACTTTAGCGTTACCATGTAATAGTGCTCATTGGTCTGATGGATTAGTTCTAATATCATAAACTTAAATAATATTAATAATATATATTTTTATAATTATATGAAGTGCATTATATCAATTTATAAGCCATTATTACCTCTATAGCTGATATATATAATATATATATATATAATAAATTCCACCTCATTTGACCGTGCCATCAAAAATCAGCAACTTGGAAAATTCTACTTCCTTATTGCAAACATCCAAATGTTCATCTATGACGTTACATCACTGTTAATTGATACACTCATTTTAAGATCGATGCCACGGCCAGCTCGGCGGGAGTGATTGATATACGAACACGCCACCACTTTAGCTTACCAGGTATAAGGTCTAAACCATAGTACCACCTGGAGCATAAAGAGATCTTACACGAAAATCAAAAATTAAATTTCATATTTCAGTTAGCCTATTAGTATACCTTATATATATTTATACTATATATTATATATATAATTACTAATAATTCAATTATATAATATTATATATTACTAGATATTTATATACTAAATATATATATAATTGATAAATATAACTATATAATATATATTAATATATAGATAATCGCGATCATATAAAACTCGTATTATATTTTAGTGTATATAGTCTTCATTGCGTTTAATTTGAGGGTTGATGGAATTCGACCCTTGGCAAAGAGAAAGTTTGTGTGGTGGAGTAGGCAGATCAATAAAGTGAATAAAAATTCCAAGGTGCTCAGTACGATTATGCTGGCAACTTCTTGTAATCAGACGCCCGTCACATTATCACTAAAATAAAACTAACTCAATGACATTTACATGGACGAAAAGTATATTGAGGGATAGATAATATTATGAAGAAATAATTATAAGTGATCGAAAATAGAGCCGAGAGTCTCTTGGTTTGAAACAGTATGGGTTATTAGAGATGAAGGTTGCAGCTTAGTTGATTCAAAACGCACAGGCAGATTTTATGTTGCTTACTTGCATTATTGAGAATAGAATTATTCAGGAAAAGACACTGAGGACAACAACAAGAAGGCAATTGTCAACTACTTAGAAGAATTCATTTTAGGGATTATATAAGAAGAAAGCTTTTCGGCATTCTAGGTTATTTTTCTCTCAGGGATGATAGCCGTATGGTGATAGAGTTCTGGAGAAGGCGATTATGAAAGTTTGAAGACAGACTGAGGGTAAAAGGCAGTACAGAGGGCTAAATACAGGGTGGATAGGATCCAGAAATTTACGTATATAAAAGGTATGTGTGATTTATATGAACATTTATTGGATAATAGAATAAAACGATGGAATAGGTTTTGAACGCTAAGTAAACAATGGCTGATATTTAGGCAAGTTGTGTAAGGTAGATGATAATTATGTCGCCGATATCTGTTTTAAATAAGCGTAATTTTGGACACGTCATTATTAATTAGAAGTTGTGTTTATTAATTTGGCAGAGTTGAAGAGGAGATTGACGGAGACATCAATGGTACACGCAGATGATTTGGCGTGTTTGGAAGTGGAGATGGTTGAGAGTTGCCAGGGGCAAAGGTGAATGCTGCGAATTTCGCCAGAAAAACTTGAGTCAGAAGCGTCTACGCTGGATTATATATGGGGAATGTAGGAGAAAGAACGAGAAATAATGAATTTTGCAGTATTCTGGGAAATGGTTCTGTGTTGTTCGGGGAAATGGCGGTTGTATATGGAGCCCCGTAGAAAAACGGTAGGATTAATAACCAATTTGGAGCAGATATAAATACCAAAAACAAGCATTTGGAAGAGAGGAAGGAAAGGGTGTGGCACAAGCGAATTATTACCGAAGTAGGATCTGAGCGGGCTAGCTATGGCAGGAATCTGTAAGAAGGCAGTATAATCCTCATTTGAAAAGATAAAGTGAGGTATGAAACAAAGAGGTGAAGAGAGCAATAAACTACTCGAGGGAGTCCGCTTATCGTTGACACCAATAACTGTTGTATGGGGCAAGATTGACATGGAGCATGGACAGGAGAGAGGAAGAGTAGAGAAAATATTTAATAAGAGTGAAGTGCTGTTTGAGACGGTGAATATGAGAGAGAGAGAGAAGATTATTGAACGAAACCGCACGCACATGTCGAGGGGAGAGCGTGGGTGTTTTGAAAGCCCATGATGAATAAAGGTGGAACCGGAAGGCAGACTATAGGTGGAGGTGGCAGCTGTATAGAATGAAGGAGTAGAGGGAGTTGCAAAAGTAGGTAGGTGGAGGTGGAGCTGTAAGACCGGAGGGATTGAGGCCGAGAGGAAGCACCGCCGGAAGAGAGGAAGAGATGGAGAGAAACAGTGGAGGATTCATTAAGGAGAAACCAGATCCCTGCAATGGATGAGCTGATGGCGGATGGGATCGTGATGCATAGAACAAGAAGGAAGCGGAGGTTGGCCCCACTGAGAGGCTCGTGAGCCTTACTGGGAGAGGATGTCAAGAGTAGAGTAAGAATATATGATGATATATAAATATATATATTTTATATATATATATTACAATATTATATATATTATATATTATATAATACTATTTAATTATATATATATATATATATATTATATATATATATATATTATATATATTATTATGTAGGGGGCTCGAGTATAGAGAGCCATTATTAATTCAATAATAATTAAAATTTTGAAAAGAGATTTCGTAAAATATTTGATTTAAATACAATTAAATACAGTTAATGATTTTAACAATTATATTTATCTCCTTTTCCGAATTCGTTTGATATATCAAATTTAGAATAATTTTTTTATGTTAAACAAGTGCGGAAAAATTATAATTTGGCCTGAATTTTAATTTGAAATAATAGTAAACATTTGGGTTACCCAAAAAAAATTGATTATATTTAGTGTATGTTTTATAAGGTAAGATTTCTATGCCATCAACCCATTGGTATTAACAATTGGTGTCCACCTGACTTCCCTTTTACTAATACCCTTCTTTAAGGCAGCTAAAATCGGATCTCTAAACTATATGATCTTATTTTATTTTGTTTGAATTTAACCCGTGTCTGATTAGGTTTACGCCTGGATTACAATTATTTCTCAGTTTCATTTTCCCCGGTTCAGAGAAACCCCGTTCTCTCTCTGATTTTTTTTGGCCGGTCGAAAGCCCAGGGCTTCGCTAAAAATGGCCGGGGTTTGGCCGGTCGGCCCGGTCGGTTCTCCTATTGGAGGAGGTGCACATGCTTAAGTTAATCCAACAATACACTACATTTAATCAAATTAACCTCCACTACGAAATATTTATTTCTCACTGAACACTTTTCTGATTGAACAATATATAATGAATAGTATTTACGATCAACCTGATGTCAGATCCGCTTTTTTGATTTTTACGATTTCTTAGGATTACTTCAGTGATAGATTTCCGATACTAATTTTTTTGAGTTGATGGTACCATGGAGCACTGTGGGGACCTGGCTTTGGTCTCCACAGCACACACCAGGAGAGCAACCACCTACCACCGGATAAATACACTATATAGATAGATAATATATAAAATATGTCAAGAATTGGAAATACATCAATATGAAATCGATTAATAATGAATGAAATAGATATGAGGATAATTAATACATAATAAATATATATCATAATAATTAAATTTATTATTATTATAAGTGACAAGCTCATAAATACACAATGCGAGGTAATGGGCGGAATGGGTATGGAATATAGTTAATAAGTTTATGAAAATTGGAATGATATTTAATATTAAATGGATAAATACACTCAATTAAAATAGCGTAATCGAGAGGAATATGATTATATTCTATTAAATGTTAAATAATAAATAATCTGTCATTAATAATCCAGCTGCTAATTTCAGATATTGGAATTTGATAATGATTCTATATTGGATAGATTATATGATTTTATAGATTGATGAGATTTAATCAGATTGATCTGATTTATATTAAAATGTAGATTTGATATAAGTTATGATGAGATACATAGAATAATCAGATTTAATTTTCATCATTTACAATTATACATAAATCATATCATTACATCTATAATCATGAATACATAATCTAATTCAAATAATCTATAATCATTCATCATAATCATACTATCATATATCAGTACTACTAATAAACATCAATATATCATAATCATTAATAAATAATAATAATTTATAATAAACTAATAATCAATAATAATTAATAATAGATATTCAATAAATAAATAAATAGATGTAATAATTACTTGTTAATATAATAATTGTAAAATGCTGTATCATACGTCAAATAACGTTGGTATATTAATAATGTATGATTTGCAAAAAAAATGGTTAATGTACAATTGTGATATAGTAAATTATTTAATTATAATTAGATTACATACAAAAATTAATTATAAATTATAAAAATAAATTTAATGATAATGATCGTTAAAAATTACGAAACAAGAACATAATATTCAAATAATATTATAATATACTTAATTAATAATAATAATAATATAAATATTAATAATTTAATATATTTATAATCTAATTTATATATGGTAAATAATAATTATAAAATAATAATAATATATCATAATAATATATATATAATGTTAATAATCATTCTTGTATGCTTGATAATATGTTATTGTATAATTGTTACTAAATAAAATAAGCCTAAGGTATTTAATTACATTTAATATATTGATATTTAGAATAATTATATTAATAATATTCATATTTAAATAATGAGATCCAGAGGTATGTTTTAGTCACAGTCAAATTGGGAACATCTAGAAAAAATAGATGAAGTTTTTAAAGTACTTTTGAATTTAGATTTAATACACGTCTCGTTAGAAATCACATCAAAAATTCCTTTTAGAACCCCTATGGATAATTAATAATATATTAATAATATTTATCAACACTCTGTAAACTAATAAAACAATAAATATGTTGAGAATTTAACACAGCCATAACTATATATTTAATAATCAATAATAAAAATTTAAACTATCTTGAAATTTACAATAAAAAACAATAAAAAAGTGAAAATTCAAGCATTTCTCGATAATTCAATCGCTGTCACATCTCTAAATATCCAATAATATTATCATTAAAAAAATGATCAACAATTCCGTTCCATCCTGCAAAACATGGAATATTAATTTAAAATAATGAATTGCCATATTATATCAATAAATAATATATAATTTGAATCTTCCATTAGGAAAGTCAGATTTATTTAAAGAAGCTCATAGGATAATAACTATTAATTCAATAATGCAATATTATTGATCGCATAATTTAATAAATAATAATCATAACATTAACAATAAATAATCACATTTCGTAATTATATATTATTTATATAATTAATAATAATAATTTTTATAAATACTTATTAATATGATAAATACAATATAATTAAGTAATAATAACTAAATCAATCTACTCGACACGTTAATAATCACATAACCTGAATTATATTAAAATAATAAACTAGAAAACTAAACTAGAAAACTAACACTAGAAAAACGTTAATAATACCCTATAGGTGCATTATATTTAAGTAAATTATTATATAATTACTTTATAATAATAACATAAATAATAAATAATAATAATAATAATCATAATAATAATATATAATAATAATAATAATAATTCATAGCTCAATTTAGAAGTTTTCCCCACAAAAAGAGGAATGAAATAATTAATTTGCTAATTACTAGTATAAGAATATTAAAATAGTACTATATATCTATATTATATTTATATATTATATTATAGTGTTTTTAAATATTTTTTTAATTATGTAACCATTTAATATTAATATATTGATATTTATACTTCCATCACATACATTAGTATATTTCATATTACTACCTTTAATAAGACTACGTCCTCATTTAAGTTTATCAGCCCTATGTCTCGTCTCCCTAACCTTATAATATCTATATATTATTAATATTAATCACTTTATAACTTTTTACTTATACTACTTATAATTATATATAAATTTTATGATATTGATATTTTTTTAATTAAATTATTACTATTAAGAGCTAGTATTTTATCAAGTTCCTATCTAGTCAAGTAAGTTACACTATATCTATACTATTATAATATAATGTATATATTATTTATTATTATTAAATTATTATTATATTTATATATTTATAATATTATATTATATTAATATTTATATATTATATAATAATTATTATATAATTTATATATTTATATTAATTATAATATTGGAGTATATAATTATATTATTTTATATATTTGTATATATTATATAAATTATTTTTAATATATTTTATTATAAATTATATAGTGTTCATATTTTATATTTAAATTAATTATATATTATATATTATATTATAAATATAATAATATATTTTAAAGCTTTATAATTTTCAATTATCGAAAATATAATATAATATAATATATAAATATAATATAATATAATATTAATAATATATATATATATAATTATAATATATATATTTATAATATTGATATATATATTATATATATAATATAATATATTTAAATATAATTATATTTAATATTATAATCATAATTATAAAAATAATCAAAATAAATAAATAATAAAATACTAAAATAATAAAGAATAAAATCACAGTAAATAAATAAAATTATATAACTTATAAACTAAATAAGAAATAATAGAAATAAAAATGTAAATAAAAAAATATTAAATAATAAAATGTAATAATAATATTGTAAAGTATATTATAATGTTATTATATCAGACAAAATAATATTTAAAATAATTACAATATTACATAGTATTTACAAATATTACAAATATTAATAATATAATAATATAAATAATAATATTAAATAATATATATATAAATATATTATAATATTTAAATATAATCATAATAATTTATAACATGATGTATTTATTTAACATCAATAATAATTAGTCAATATATAAAAATAATAGTAATATTGTAAGTATATTAATTTATTTTAATAAAAGTAATATAATAAATTTTTGTGATAATAAATATAGTAATATTTATTTACTTAAAATTAGTAAAATTGATTTACTAATAAGTAATTACATACTAATAATAATAATAATAATAATATAATGAATATAATATATAATATAATAATAAAATAATAATTAATATATAATATAATAATAAATAATAATAATAATAATGTTGCATAATAATGTAAACTGTAAACCAGAGTCTCCTATTTCTATAAAGCAAGCGAAAGTTACTAGCCACTTCACCGATCCGACCGGAAAATAAAATTAAAACTATTTATAATGATAATTATAATATGATACATAAACTCTTAATATAATAAATCATTATATTTAAAACAATTATATAAAAATATTTGACTTAATATGGTATTTTAGTGTATCTTAATGTTCCTCAATTTTCGTTTACTCTATTTATTTTTTTTTTCCTTCTTTTCTAAAAAAATATATATATTTTTCTTTGGCTTATACACGAATATGGAAATATTTTATTACATGGAAATCATCTTAGCGTTGGCCATCATGTAGCACACTAGATTGGTAGCTAAAGCCTTAAAATTAATTATAATCCAATCGGTAGGTAATCTTGAGTGAATAGGATTTTTGCATCATATAGCAGAGAAATTGGAGAGCGCCTATAAATTTTATAATATATTTGATGTTTTCGTCTGCGCCTACTGCGCCTATGCCGACCGGACCTAGTGCAGCCTAGCGCCTATCGCGCCTATAATTTTTTTTGTCCACATCAATGCGCCTAGCGCCTTATGCGCCTATTGCGCCTGTTAGACTTAATACAATTTATAATAACTTGGCTTAATAATATTTAATATTTGCAAATGTAATATACATAGTATTCATGCACCCGATCATGCTTAATTATAGGAAGAAAAACACATTTAAATATTTTTTGTAATTAAAACACCGTAAACTAATCTCTACACAGGTCCTCTTCCTCCTCATGTCCTTGTGGTTATTCCATGTTATTTCCTTTCCCAGGAAGTAATCCAGCACGTTAATTTAAAACTCGGCGTAAGATGCTTCTTCGAGCACCTATCGTTGGTAATATTTATTTTATAATATTAATATTATATTATAAATAATATATTTAAAATAATCTAAATAATAATTAATCCCCACTTGATCCTACTAAGTAAATAAAACACAATAAGAAACCTGACTGCACAGAAACCTACCTATAAAACTATTCTCCTTCCGACTAATAAAACTACCCAGGAGCTGAGGACACCTCAAGTAATTGACTACATATATTAGATCAGCTAAAGTAATAAATATAGTAATGAAGTAATTAATTATTAATATAATAATATATAATATAATATATAATCTACATTTAATTATATATATTTAATTTATATATTTTATATTAATATATTAATATTATATATATATTATATTTATAAATACTTATTATAATAGTTATATTATAAATAATATATTATAATATATTAATAATTATATAATATATATATATTATTATATCAGGTATTTAAGGGACCACAATCCATTTAATAATATATGGTTTACCATGTGCGGACGTACCCACTTAATGGACCCCACTCCAATCCTTCTTTTCCCTACCTCCTGGATCCTCTAATGCAACAGAGGCAATTAATTACACATGGGAGTTATAATACTTTTTGCACTTAGGTATTGGAATTCAAATATGGGGAAGCACGTTGGTGCTTGAAGAGAACCATCAAAATTTTTCTTGCCTTTTCTGGCTGAAGGAGTACCCATGGATGTCACGTTTTTATACATCACTATACTTACTAATTGTCCAGCATTGCTAAATACTCCTCACTCTTGGAACACTTTAGTTGAGAGGCAGGGCCAGGTATTTCCTATGCAGAGAATCTCTACTACAGCGTGGGTAATCCTATTTGCATTTTTGCTTAATTAACTACTCCACCAACTGGTAGTGATGTCATGTTGATATTGAATATTAGTCGTTGTTTCTTGGTGCATGAGTTTTCAATCATTTTGCACTGCGACGTTATTTGATTAATCGCGTGTTCTTTTCGATCACTACGGTGACTGTAGAAATTCTTCCATGTGCATTACTGTTATCTCGAATTTACTGTGGGTAGAAGACTGTTGAGTGTTCTGTATACTTTTCATTTTTTTCCTTTTAATGCGTGGCTAATTGACTGTATAGACTGTTCGGTTTGAAGTTTTCCTTGCAAGTTTTACTTCAAGCGGTGGACGGTACAATTCATTCCAAATTAGAGCATTAATTTCATCAGAAAACTGATAATGATGCTCCAACCACCACATGAGTTTGTTATTGATAAGTTTTTCATAATTTTACCTTACATCTTTTGGTAATGCGCTTGTTTCTTCATCACTACTGAGACATGCGACTAGAAGATTCTTCCAGTGGAATCTGTTTCATTGATTTACTGGTGTAGCAAGGGTGATTTTGTTGCGTTCGTAGATTTTTTTTCGCGTTTTATTGGGCTGGCGAAATTAATATAGACGCTTCGGGATGGAATTTAGTGGTTTTCAGAATGTTTTTATAAATCCACACCAAGTATAGAGTTTAACTTGTTTCTTATTATAATTAAATCGTTATAATTCAATAAAAAAACTTATGCTTTATTTAACGGGATTACTAAGTTAAATGTTTTGACTTTAATATATTTGAAAATATAGAAAAAAGTATATTCTATCTCACAGAACAAAGTGTTTTTCTAGGTACCTCTAGTTTAATTACATTTTTACATTTCTTTTTAAACTCTTCAAAATTCTCATTTGAAAGATAGTTTTACTTTGATTCTAGATCTTTTAACTTTTAATGTATTACATAAGAAGACAGAACTGTATGAGTGGCCATAGATATTTTTTGTATAAATTTCTTACAAATGGTTTCTACAAATAGCTTAATCGCAAATTAGTGTGATATGGAAATGCCTTTTCTAAATTATTAAAATTAGGAGTGTTTAACTTGGAAATAACGAATGGCTTATAATCGACAGCAAAGATAGTTTTTGATGCTAATACTTCTTTCATCAATATGAAAGTGTACCTATTCCAGCGAGTTTTTGAATGTCTTTAATAATTAAGATATAGCGAATAAATATCAAAGGCAGTGGGTTTCTGAATTGCTTCAACCATTTGTTCAAAAATTTTTCCATCTTTCTTTTTAGATTCATCTTAAAAAGTATTTTTTTTAAAAAATTCTTTTATCAAATCTCGACAATAAACATTCCGCCGCAATTCATCCGCAAGGTAAGGCCGCGGATTAGCGGAATGCGGATCTTTAATTTATAAATTGTACGGGAATGCGGATGTTATATGCATCACTACACTATACATCTGCTTCAACAACCTATCATGCCATCCTTTCCACATGATAAAACATCTCAAAACGTCACATTCATCTTCAGCTCTCATCACCCGTTTTATCTTTCTTTTTTTCTT
>JABUQX010102965.1:15000-21423 GCA_015478945.1 Trachelipus rathkii | reverse complement strand
AGCGCTTCCCCTATGTTTCGAAATGTGAGTTTTTTTTTAACTTTGTTATTAAACATGGAAAAAAAGTTTGGGATGGATTTTAATTATTTTTTTTCAAGTGTATAACGCTTCGGAGTATATTAGCTCTTATTAACTATTATGTAGCGAAGTTAAATTTTTTGTTTCACAGACCAGGTACTAGTGCTAAATCACCGGCGGCTCCACTTACTTGGTCTGATTCGACCTGCCGTAAAAAAATTGATGATGGCCGCCTCGCCGTCTCCTCCTGCTCGCGCTCACACCCATTGTTGTCGTATCATAATAATTTTTAATGGCTTGATTATGTATTTGACGAACATCTTTTTTCTATTATGTGCTATAGTAATTAATTTATATAATAAATAGTTACTTAGATTAAGTAATTAAAGTAATGAAAATTATGAAATTTCATATTGAAAAATATACTGGAATTATCTTTTCCAATTAAAACAAATTACAAAATTTTTGAGCGGAGAGGGCTGAATCGGACAAGCTTATTTATTTATGTCTTATTTTTATGATATTTATCATTATTGACAATTTTTCTTATTCAACTGATTTTTAATGTATAAACAAATTTTTTTTTAAGTTAAACTAAAATATAAAATTGAATTCTTATACATTAAAGAGGAATTTAACAGGTAGATCCGATTCATTACCCTGAATGGTGTGTCCGATTTCATCCCTCAGTGAGTCTCCTGAATGAGCGTTATTTAAACTTTAATAAAACTATTCAATTATTAGAATTACATTATTTTTTTTGTGTGCTTTTTACCTTCACTATATGGCATTGAATTTCAGAGAGATAAAATTCCAAAAAGTGTGCATTAAGGGAAAGTCAGGAGATGAAATTATACCAAAAGTGTGGTCCAAGTCACCCGCCCAATGCTACATATAAATATTTGCCATTTTTGTTTTTGTTGAAGGTATTGTTTTAATCAGGCTTATCTTAGTGAAATATATACATGCTGAGTACATGGAAGTTTATCGCTTGTTACTATGTTCTAACAAAAATATTACTTAAAACAGGAATCCAACATTTCCAAATTTGTTAAAAATTAAAAATAAATAAATAATAAACTTCCATAGGGGTTTGTGAGTTTCAAGACAATTCTTTTCCAAAATTGATTTCCTGGGTCAGTCTAATACAATGAATGTAGACATTTTGTTTTGTATCGGATAAATTGAATTTGCAACCAGAAGAATTTAATTATTAAATACCATCATGGTATTATACAAAGAATAATAAATTAATTGGTTTACTTTCATACTTTTTATATAATAATAAAATGTATTTTATTGTAATATTTTGAACATTGACTAAATGTTGTCCATATTTTTTAATCTTCATTTGCTATTGATATAGAGTTTCATATGTAATTGTTATTTACTACTTTATTAGAATCTGATCGTTTTTCAGCAACACAATAACAGAAATCATGTATATCAGTTAGTGTATGGTAACCGATTATACTGTAATAAGTGATATATTATTAAAATAACTCTATTAGTAGTATCAAAATTTTTTTGTCTCAATTACAAAACTGGTATGCGAATAAACAATCTTGTGCGGTTTTAATGGAGTAGTTTAGTGGTGTTTGATAAATGGGTGGACATTATTTTCATTTCAACCTAGCTTTAATAATTCTCCGGTATTTCATTTTATAACTCTTTCATGAAAATATTCTCACTAGTTTTTATAGTTTTTAAGAGATATATAGTTATGAAGCACCTTTTAGACTACTTCACGTTAGGCGCCTAATGCTTGGTCTGAATATAGAGGGTGCTAATCCATTACCTGTTTACCTTATACCTTGCTGTTGTTTCACATATTGAAATTTAATCCATTGAATTCTGCTCTTGAAATTCATTCACTCATCTGCCATTCTCCATTTTTCTATCACTGAACAGTTTCTTCTTCTTCCTTTACAGATTACTATTATTATGAACACTGCTTTTTGATTCTTGTTGGATACAATTCCTACTGATGGGATAGCTCATGAATCAATACTTACCAACTGGGTGGAGTGGGGCTCCCAGTCCCATCATTTCTCTTTAAAGCTCTCCAACCCAGACTTACATCCGTGACTATTCCATGTTTTTTATCTACTTGCAAAGTTTGAAACACACGATGATTTACTGTCACGCATACCAGCCGAGGCGCTCACAACTTTAAGTGGTGGTCATGTATGAGGGCGAAGTGGTGCATGCAGCCTTAGAATTTGGGGGCAAATTGCGGATTCGGTCTATATTCTCTCTTCCGACCCCGAGGTTTTAGTACATTACGTGTCTAAGAGAGATTGTACGGTCTGGTAAGCACTCAATTAATCTCATTGTTAATTCTATTGTGAATAATACTAATATATATTATAAATATTATATATACGTATTATATAGGTCGTATCATATAGTAGGGTCAAGTATATGATGGGCCTGCAAAGTACGGAGATAGCCGTATATATATTAAATTATATTTTATACTTACTATGTTGCCATTTCTTAAGGAAAGTAGGATAGGTATAATGAGGCAAACTAGGGCTTAAGAACTTATAGTTCATTTAGGGCTTAACTTAAGTGTATGATAATACCTCGGGGCCCCGCCAGGCATATATAAGAAACCATAAAACTTTATAATTATAATATATTATATATATATATATAATTATATATATATATATATATAATTTTAGTAGATATTTTAAATAGAAAAAGTGTTAGTAAAAAAATATTATTATTAAATACGTTCATGCAAAATGACAAAAATAAACATTACACCTCAATTAGTGAACGATGATGATATTTTAGCTGCTATAGAAAATGGAATGTTAGCTTATGTAACTGTATTTTCAATGAATAGTAGTTTGGTGAAGTCATGTTAGAGTAGAATAAAATTGGTTTTGTAAAGCATTTAAAAACAACCTCGCCATGCCCCAAATAATATCCGGAGAGAGCAGGGAGTAATTTGCTTTTTGGGAGGTGGATTCTTCAAAAATGAAGAAGTATAAAGGATGGAGTCTGTTCAAATAGAGGATATATATGTGATGTAAAGAGAAAGAGTGTCATGGTGGGCCATTGCGTACTAAAATTATAATGGAAAGTCTGAATAGATGATGTAGAGAGAAAGGTTCACGCACTCCTTGAATATGTTCGTACACTCTGACACATCTGTGTTTACAATATTAAAGTTCTGTAAGATTGAGGATGCCGTTCTACGCACTGCTATTTTTATTGACATCGACCGGAAAGGATCTAGAGATTGGAGTTCAGGATGATCAAAGATGGAGCTTGTTCTAAAGTTGAGAAATATGTTCTCTGTATATGTGCGTTTGTAAGTGTCTACAAGTTTACAATGGTATGTATAAATTCTGATAAGACTTAAAGTCTAAACATGAATTAAAATTTATAAGTAATAACTCACACAATAACACAAAGAGTCTGTTCGGTATTAGGAGTCAGCATTTTCTCAAGATACGCGCGGCAAGAATAGGAATGCGGATTTGAAATTAGATGTAGGAAATGTGATAGTTGCTTTTCCAAATCTTTGCTTGCCTTGCATGTAAAAATTAATAATTTAATGACAAGCAAATATGAGTAGATGAATGCTGTACAATATTACTAGAAAAAAAAAATTGAGGTTTTCATTATTTATTATTATTATCACCAGAACTTCAGAAAGTTGAATGCTCTTCTTCAGCTATTAACGTTACTCATAGTCAGGGGGGAAAATTTAAAGGGATTTTTTTTTTAAATAGCTAAATGAATTGTTGGTCTTTATTTTTTTATAAAAAAAAAAAAAATTTAGATTTCCCATGGTCCATTAATTAGCTACATCATTACCATATATGATTGTTATTCTGCTATTATTATTTGTTTTATATCATTCAATAAAAATATGATCATTCAGTAAACATAAAAATTAATATACAAAAATGGCCTTTGTTACAAAATAGATATTGTTTTGCCTAAAGCAAAAGATATTTAAAGTGCTACCTATTGTTGTAATGTAATATAAAGATAAAATACAGCGTATATCCCAAAAAGTTATTTTTATGATAAAGATATTTAAATATGATA
Organism: Trachelipus rathkii; assembly: GCA_015478945.1. NCBI lineage: Eukaryota > Metazoa > Arthropoda > Malacostraca > Isopoda > Trachelipodidae > Trachelipus > Trachelipus rathkii. Next base: position 17,331 of record JABUQX010102965.1, on the reverse strand, counting down.
TTTTATTTTATATTAATGTATTCTGCAACTTTTTTTAAATCAATTATTTATATTTATAATATTATCTCTCTCTCTCTTCTTTCCAAATTATACCATTATGTTGAATTTGTAGGTACATATCTACATACCTAATAACATCTAATGTTATGTTACAATGCATCCCTAATTTAACATTATTAAATACACAAATTTATAGATTAGGCTTAAACACTAATTTAAATCTAATTAAATGCACTTGCCGGGGCGAGGCAAAAGGGGGAAAATAATACGGACGAGAGACGTAGGCAAAAGAAGGGGCAGAATAACTGGGCAGCCTGGGGAAAATGAAATAAAATGAGAAGTAAAAAAAGACATATTAACGAAGAAAACCAAGCAGAATGAGGCAGGAGTATCAAAAAGGCCTCACACCCACTCCGAGTGGCGACTAAATGAGCCTCTAAATTGTTAAATATTTAATCGTAAGGTCTTAATGAATGTTCACCAAAATAGATCTGATTCCAACTAGCGGATCACGACCGCACTAACGATAAGATACGCCTATACCGCTTATTACTACTAGTGGTTTAGTATATTAAATATGCAAGTTTTCATGAATTACAATAAATCCATAGGTAATTAAATAACTATATGATACTATTAGATTTAAATTATATATATATTAGTTATATATATATTATTAGCTATATTATATTCTTTATGTTTTATAATATATAAATATTATATATAATATATATATATATAATATAACATATGATTTATAATTATAGTAATTATATATTTTTTACATTCTATTGTTTCAGCCATCCCTCAATATTTACTAGTCCCTGATCTGCTTTAAATATTATTGGATGTTTTATATACCCTATTTAGGGTTGCCTAACACTATATAATTTAAACAAATGATAATTAGTTATTTAAAATTTTAATTTATTGTGAAGAACTCCATAAAGACTATTAGAGAAAACGAAAAATTTTTTTTTTCTTCCATTTAAAAATAAACACCGGTATATCTTTCGAGCTTAGTGAGACCCGTAGTTAAGTCTTCAAACCTCAAATGTATATACATTTGTTTTTCTTTACCATTTCATTTGAAATCTCAAAATGCGAGTTTTCACTTATTACAATCCCATGAGGTCTAATTATTATTAATATATATAATATTAAACCTATATTTAATATACTTGTATATAATATCTAGAGCTAATATATATCTATTACTTTCTAGCGTATTGGTCTATGATTATATATGATTTTATATATATACAATCTATTCTTCTTTTGATGCCTTTTATTTTACTTATATTAATATCTTATATTAAAAGTAATATTTTCAGTTCTGTTATTGCTAGGAATTTACTAATAGTGCTTGAAGTCATGCTAGCAGTGTTTTCACAAATAAAATAAATCTTAACCAGCTAAGCATCCATAAGTATAGATTCTGATAAATATTTTTTCCGATATTTTCTGAGTACACAAACAAACAGAGCTCTAATATACATAGACCCAAAGAAATGTATGTAACATAGTACATATATTAATATCCCAAATATTTTTAACACTTTTAAGTAGACTATAACACATTTGTAAAAACGATTTTAGTAAGTTATATTTTAATAATATACTTATATTTTAATTTAAATATGAATGCAATATCTTGTAAAATAAGTTTTTCCAATTTTTTCTTTTTTTATAGTTTTTTTTAGTTTTATTAATGCTATTCTATAACATAATATTGCTCCTACAGCTTGGTATTATAGCATAGTAGAAATATATTTTTATAAATAACTAGGGGAGAAACTCTCTCAAAACTCACCTATATCAAATGGAATCATTTAATATACGAGTAAGTGGTTAATATATATATATAATATAGTATATTTCTTTTTTTTTTTATTATCATTTGTAGGCTCCGTCACTCGCATATAGTTTTATGTCTGGTACATAAAATTTTAATTTCTAGATTTTTTTTTTTAATTAGAGGCTTTTATTTCGTAGGCGACGTTAAACAGATTTAGTGTTAGGCCTGGTTTTTAATAACTTTATATTTTGCAAAGTATCCTTTTAGTGGTAAGCAAACATAAAACTTTTACTATTTGGAAGTACTGCGGAGCATCAATGTTTTAGGTGGAGCTGGTGTCTTTTGAAAATAATTTTTAGGGGTGGGTTTGAAGCTTTGGTTAGAGCCTGAGTTGGAGAAGGAGCTTTTGCGAAAATATTTTTGAAGGGAGCCAAAGCTAGAGTACAGATCTGAAAACAAAATATTACAAAAACGAAAGATGAGTCCAGAGGATGAACCGAAGCATGACTTTTATAACTCGAAAATGGCTGACC
>JABUQX010102965.1:0-5000 GCA_015478945.1 Trachelipus rathkii | reverse complement strand
CAATCATATGACCGAATTTCACTGTTCATTCATGCGTGTATTCGACGACCTTGATGATCAGGTGATCGAAACAATAACGCTCAGGTGTGCGTACGGGTATACACAAACATGCACGAATCTATGTGTACATACTTAGTCTAATAAAAAAAACAAGACACATTTTTAAATTAATTAAAAATATTGTCATGGAATACATCCGTCTGGACGTTAAAATCACTGCTACAAAAGATATCTTTATATCTTTTTAATCTTTCTTTCGGAAAACTATCTCAACTTTATGAGTCTCCAATTTCTGCTATTTTAAACTCTTATTTAAAAACTTCTTTTAACAGATAAAAATCATGGTAAATGTTGCATGGCTTTCCGCTCAAATATCCAAAGACAAAAACTCGGTACAGGGCTCGGAGTGGGCAATACCGGGGAATATTTTCACCCAATCCAAGTAACTTCCCTCAAAAGGACCCAACCTTTGAGTGTGGTAATTTACTCATCCGAACGAGAGATGAACCATCTTCAGTCTTTCAGGGACAATAACATCTGAAAACCCATGACTAAATTATTACCTATACGTATATATATATATATATATATATATATATATATATATATATATATATATATATATATATATATATATATATATATATATATATATATATATATATATATATATATATATATATATATATATATATATATATATATATATATATATATATATATATATGTCTATTTATTCCTTATCGACTGATAAGTGCCACTAAGGCGTTCGGTTTGTAGTGCTCTCTGGCTTGGAAGCACTATTGCCCTTTTTCCCTAGGTACTGTCACCTAGGTAGTTTTTACCTAGACTATTCCATCCGGTCATTCTCCCTTTTCTTATAGATTAACTTGGAAAAATGATTTGCAGACATCTGATCGGCAAAATGGACTTAAAATAAACAAACTTTATTGTTAATTTTCTTATAAATTCTTAAGCGCCTTGGCTTATTTACTCTAGGCATCGTTACCTAGCTCTCTCTAAACTGTCATCTTCCCTTTTCCTTATAGGTTGAAAACGAAAAATGATTAGCGGACAACTGGTCGGCTAAATGGGCTCAAAATAAACAAACTTTATTGTTAATTTTCTTATAAATTCTTAAGCGCCTTGGCTTATTTACTCTAGGCATCGTTACCTAGCTCTTAAACTTAAACACTGTTGCTTATCTAACAGGATTCCGGGCGCACTGGTACTTATCGCCAGCCGGGGAACCTTCTTCGACTTATTTGCTAATTAAGTCGGACACTTGCTTGGCCAGACTCCTTTCACTCAAAGGTTCGTCTTGGCCGAAAACTGCCTTCGAAGATTACCGTTTTTCATCTTCTTCTTCTTCTTCTTCTCATATCTCTGTTTGTATGAGGATTTCTTTGTTTGGCTACAAAACTCTTCTGTAACACGGGGGTGACTCCCTGCGGATCACCTCTATAACTAAACTTTGAAATGAATGCGCAGTTCCCTGTGGAACATATTCATTTTTTAAGCTATCTTGCCCTATCGGGTCTTTTCTTTCTTTTGAGAGAGTCTCTTGACCCTCCTTTCTTGCTTGAAAATTAGGCTTTAAGGAGGAAGTGGGTGAAGGGTTTAGGCTCAAGTTGGCTGGGCCAATCGGATTTAGTGGAGAGGGGTACTTGGACATTTCCTCAACTCTCTGGTTCTCCACCAGAGGGGTACTTCTGCTTTTCCGCCATTGTCCTATTGTTGCCTCTCTTACCGACTTTTCGTCTCCTCTTCGGGTCATCTGACTCTTTACCTTCCTTATCACCTCCTAAAACTATCTTATTCTCTAATTATCTTTGGTGCTACTTTTAAGCACTGTTGCCTATGTAATGGGGTTCTGGACTGCACTGGTACTTTCACCTGCCAGAGACCTCCTTCTGCTTTCAGATTTACCTCTAAATCTGTGGTGGATCCCTGTGGATCGTTACCGTAACTAAAACTATACTTTGTGGGGGCGACTCCCTGCGGGTCGTCCTTACTATACAAACTGGGTTGCACTGCTGCGGCAATCTTCTGTATACTGCTTCCACCGGACTGCTCCTGTGGGACAACCATCTGCTACCGGGTTCCTTAACCCTTGTTGGGGAGCATGGGCCTTTACTGGGCTCTCCCATATGACTTCTACTGGGTCTCTGGGCCTAATAACCTTTGTTACTGCCCTTAAATCGCCTAGGATTTATAGTTAGTAATAGTAAGTTCTGTACTTGGTTTTGTGTTATCTAAAGATACTGTTTTCTGAAGCAACTTCGAGCTTTAAGATATCGTCCCTCCCGGAAGACTTTACTTCCTTGGCTCTTTAGGGGGTTACTTTAAAATATCGTCCCTCCCAGAAGACTTTACTTCTTTGGCTCTTTAGGGATTATTTTAAAATATCGTCCCTCCCGGAAGACTTTACTTCTTTGGCTCTTTAGGGAATTAACTTCACTTATCTCTCTTGAGTCTATAGTCCTCTCTCGGACCGTTGCTATCTTTACTTAAAGAATATAAAACAAACTCCTTTAGAAACAACACAAAAACTATCAGCTGAAATTATAAAAATGAACGAATGTAAACACTGGCTATTGTTAACTTTCTTCTATTACTATTACGCTTCTTAAAATTAGCAAAAAATTATTAATTAATAATCACTGAAAAAACACATAAGCTATATGAGCTTCTCGATATGGTTTAAAATTTTATAAAAAGAAACGCTCTTAATTATAAAAAAAAACAAGAGACACTTTAGTCTCAAACGACCGTGTATATATATATATATATATATCTCGCATATATATATATATATATATATATATATATATATATATATATATATATATATATATATATATATATATATATATATATATATATATATATATATATATATATATATATATATATATATATATATATATATATATATATATATATATATATATATCAGCTAGCTTAAGAAAAAAGAAAGACACTTTAGTCTCTCTTGATATATACTCTCTTATTTGTAAATATATAGTCTCACTATATATTTATATATATATATATATATATATATATATACTCGTTTCCTATTAATTCTAGGTTAAAACTATATCCTATAAAAATAAAAAATATATATATATATATATCTATAATTCTTTTCTTCTATGCCTTCACTCCCCTTTCTGTAACGTTTTCTTGGACCTTGGCGGCGTTGCCTGCACTGTAAATGTGGAAGGGTGCGTATGTTGTGCAATTGGTTTGGTGCCAGACTGTCTACGTGTTATGCTCCTTTCCCTCTCTCTTTCTCTCTTATTATATGCTCTCCTTCCTCTCTTTCCTATTAAATTCTTCACCCACACATATATTCATATATATATATTGGTTAAGTATTAGTATATCTTGCTAAAGTTTACTGAATGTTAATTTAAAGAGAAAAGGTGTTAGAAGGAGAGTAAATAAAGTTTTGGGAAAGCCAATAATGATTTTACGAATTGTAATCAAAATTGGAAATTAGCACGTTTCTTAAAATACGCTTATTTTTATTACTCATAATAATATGGCACGCTTACGAAATATATAAAAATATAAAATAAATCTCTAAAATTATACCTTTGAATGACCATCCACGAAAGAAAATGTGAAAAAAATAAAAATAAACCTCTAAACTACAAATATTTTTCACCACTTAATATAAAACAAACTAATTTTATATAAATGTTTGCATGCAAAAATATTCATAATTACTAAATAATAATAATAATAGCGATATTATAATTATAATTAGTGGTTGCAACCTTGTATTTTTATATTTTTTTTTGGGCCAGGGGGAAGGGGATTTTCATTGATATTGTGGAGAACTCTTTTCTCCGACTTGACTCAGAACTTCCTCTCTGAGCTGTTGAGTCTTTTAGAGAGGCTTTCCTCTCTGCTGCTGGCTGAGTCTGTGAGAGGCAACGGCCTCCTCTTTTCACTGGCTTCGGCGAGAGAAACTTTTCCTCTCTATTCGGCTGCTTCCGCGAGAAAAACTTCCTTCTCGACTGCTTCTACATAGACTGGCTGGAGATTGGGAAACTTTTCCCTTAAAATTTTAATAAAATACTTTAATTTTAATTAAAAATTCTTACTTTGAAAAGCCTCCTGGCTTAGTGCTGTGTTTCTCGGTGGAGTGGAGGTTGTATGGGCTTTGTTTGGATGGCTGTTTGCAACATCTGACTGTTTGAAGTTCCACGTTCTTCATCCTGGCAAGGTCGCCAGTATGTGGTGTTGGATCCGCTGCCTGCTCTCGCTGACACAACACCGTGTTGGGATTAATGAGTCAAAACCATGTTGTTTCCACTCTTTTTATTATAGGTGTGTATTAGCACCTCACTACAAACAAAAGCCCTTTTTGACGTTACAACAACTCGTCATAAGCAACCTAGTCACAGCAGACTAGGCCCATCAAAACAACCTAAGGAGCAATGAATTATTGATAATTACATGATCCAAATTTAACAGTTAGATAATCATAAATAATGATGTACATATTATTAATTATATAAAATTATCATGCTCATCAAGATAAAATAAAAATAATATATTCATGACAACATTAATTATACATTAAAATTCACTTTTATATTCAATTGCAAATTTATGGCACCATGAGCGAAAAATATATGAAAACTTTCGAGTAAAATAATATATTCATGAACAAAATTAGCTCTAAATATAAATTCAATAAAAATCATGACATCATACAGGAAATTTTTGGACAATAATTTTCATGCAAAAAATGGTTATTAACGACACTTAATTAATCTAACTGCTGAAAATAAAATCATTTATTAAGCGCACCACTACCTCCAAACCTCTTTAAAGACTGCCGAGAAAACTCATACCACAGCGGAATACACTTTTAGTATTCTTTAAAATTTACTCAGGCGAAGTGGGCGCACGAAAACGCGAAAGCGTTTCACGATACGAAAACGATAAACACCCAACCGAGTCCGAACGAAGTAATACCG